>JAQQSB010001691.1:0-75068 GCA_029721515.1 Synanceia verrucosa | reverse complement strand
CACTGCCAATCTGTTTAAAGTGAGACTTTAACTGGGCAGAAAAGATAATTGTTCTGAGTCCAAACGCAAATCAGTGTAGTTAAAACAAGGAAAACTGGGAATTGTCTGTTACACAACTTAAACAATAAACATCGCAAAAGTCTGTCTGTTTTATTTGATTTATAAATGTGTAAACTTAAATAGGCCTATTGATAGTGTATTGGATGAAAGCAATGAGAAAGGAGCTCTATATGAGGAGTGTTTGGGGGTTTAGTGTCCAGCAGTCAGCTTGTCTGAAGTGGGAAATAATCATTAAAAAGTAAAATGAAAATCTATTAATCAATAATACAGAAACTATTACTAATAATATATAAACTAAATAAACTATTAATTATTAATATATAAAGAATGAAATATCAATGTAAATGCGTGCACCGGTTAATCTCACTCTCTCCTCTGCTCTTCAGTCTGTTAATATGAGCACTGTGATCAAGTCAAGTCAAGTCAACTTTATTTGTATAGCCCAATATCACAAATTATGAATTTGCCTCATTGGGCTTTACAATCTGTACAGGATATGACACCCTCTGTCCTTTACAATGACCCTCGCATCGACTAAGGAAAAACTCCCCAAAAAAAACCTTTTAACAGGGAAAAAGAAACGGAAGAAACCTCAGGAAGAGCAACAGAGGAGGGATCCCTCTTCCAGGATGGACAGACGTGCAATAGATGCCATGTGTACAGAATAACAACAATGAAAACACATTAACACTAACATACAAAATTGTATGGAAATGTCCAACTCAATATAACAACAGCTAATATACAGTGTGTATATATAGAATTGTATGAGAGTGTCCAAGGGGATGAAGAGCATCATCAAGCTATCAGCAAAGGATGAGAAGCATGTCGTCCTCTCCACCATGCCAACCAGAAGAAGCCTGGGCAGCACATCTTCCACTCCACCACACCAAACAGGAGAAACCTCCGCAGGATGACCTCATCACCACCACGTCCTCCAGAACCAGAAGATGAAGCCTGACTGGTCTGCACAACCACTACTCCACCAGGTAGACTGGATCCATGGATACCTGTGAGATGAGAACGCACAGGGACTACGAGGCACAAAACTAATCTGCAGCATGTGTTAAAGGGAGGAAGAGTAAACACATCCTCTTCTCCACTACTCTAACAGATACAACCTGAGCAGCATCGCCTCTTCTCCATCTCACCACCATCAGGACAGACGAAGCCTGGATGACATCAACTCCTTCTCAAACAAGTAGCCTCAGCTCACAGACACCTGGGAGCTGGGAGCACAGGGAGCTCCGGGGAAGAAGATGAGTGAGTAAAATGACTTAATGGAGGCATCCAAATGAAGAAGAAGAGAAGCTCAGTGTGTCAGAGGAAGTCCCCGGCAGTCTAGACCTACAGCAGCATAACTAAGGATTGATCCAAGGCAGCCTGAGTCAACCTTGGATCAGTTCTAACTATAAGCACTATCAAAAGGAAAGTCTTAAGCCTAGTCTTGAATAAGGGGATGGTGTCTGCCTCCCGGACTGAAAGAGGGAGTTGGTTCCACAGAAGAGGAGCTTGATAACTGAAAGCTCTAGCTCCCATTCTACTTTTATAAACCCTAGGAACCGCTAATAGTCCTGCATTCTGAGAGCGTAGAGTTCTAGCAGGATTATAAGGCACTATTAGCTCTTTAAGATAAGATGGTGCCTGACCATTAAGTGCCTTGTAGGTGAGGAGGAGGATTTTAAATTCTATTCTAGATTTTACAGGGAGCCAGTGCAGAGAGGCTAACACCGGAGAAATATGGTCTCTTTTTCCTGGTTCTGGTCAGAACACGTGCTGCAGCGTTCTGGACCAGCTGGAGAGTCCTGATAGACTTATTAGGGCAGCCTGATAATAACGAGTTACAATAGTCCAGCCTGGAAGTTACAAATGCATGGACTAATTTTTCTGCATCGTTTTGGGAGAGAATATGCCTTATTTTTTGCAATGTTACGCAGATGAAAAAAGCTGTTCTAGCTGTTTGTTTCATGTGGACGTTGAAGGACATATCTTGGTCAAAAATTACCCCAAGATTCCTTACAGTGGTGTTCGAGGCTGGTACAAAGCCACCTAGAGTAAATAAGTCATTAGATAGGTTATTTCTGAGATTTTCAGGGCCAATTAGAATAACCTCAGTTTTATCTGAATTTAACAACAAGAAATTGTGCGCCATCCAAGTTTTTATATCCTGAAGACATGTTTGGAGTTTAGCTAACTGGCTGGATTCGTCTGACTTAAATGACAAATATAGCTGAGTATCATCTGCATAACAGTGAAAGTTTATGGAGTGTTTCCTGATAACATTGCCTAAAGGAAGCATATATAAAGTAAATAGAATAGGCCCAAGCACAGAACCTTGAGGAACTCCATAACTGACTATGGACTGCATGGAGGACTCATCATTAATGTGAACAAACTGTGATCGATCCGATAAGTAGGATTTGAACCAGCTTAAAGCAGTTCCTCTGATGCCAGTTAAATGTTCTAATCTCTGCAACAGGATATGGTGGTCAATAGTATCAAAAGCAGCGCTAAGATCTAACAAGACAAGTACTGAGACGAGTCCATGGTCTGGCGCAATTAGCAGGTCATTAGTAATTTTCACCAGAGCGGTCTCGGTGCTATGATATTTTCTAAATCCTGACTGAAACTCCTCAAATAGATTATTGTTCTGGAGGAAGTCACACAGCTGACTGCACACTGCTTTCTCAAGGATCTTAGAGAGAAAAGGAAGGTTGGATATTGGTCTATAGTTGGCTAAAACCTCTGGATCAAGACCGGGCTTCTTCAGAAGAGAGGGATTTGATTACGGCTACTTTAAATGACTGAGGTACATAGCCTGACAGCAAAGATAAGTTGATCATGTTTAATAAAGAGGTGCTCAGTAACGGTAAAACTTCTTTAAGCAGTGAAGTTGGGATGGGATCTAAGAGACAAGTAGAAGGCTTAGATGAGGAAATCCAATGAAGTCAGTTTGTGGAGGTCTATGGGAGAAAGGCAGTCCAAGTATACATCAAGTTCTTCAATGAGTCCTATGCTTCCTGTGTTTAAAGACAAAGCATTTTCAGTCAAAGGCACAGTGTGACTGATTTTCTCCCTAATAGTTATAATCTTCTCATTAAAGAAGCTCATGAAGTCACTACTACTGAGGGTTGTGGGAACAGATGGTTCAATAGAGCTGTGGCTCTCTGTCAGCCTGGCTACAGTGCTGAAAAAGAAACCTGGGGTTGTTTTTATTTTCCTCTATTAATGATGAATAATAAGCTGCTCTGGCCTTACGGAGAGCCTTCCTATAAGCTTTCAAACTATCATGCCAGTCCAGGCGAGGCAGCTTGCAGACCGGTTAAACGCCACTTCCTTTCAAATCTTCTTGCTGCTTGCTTTAAACTGCGGGTGTGAGGGTTATACCATGGAGCCAGCTTTCTATGCTTTACTATCTTCTTTTAGAGGAGCAACAGAGTCTAGAGATGCTCGCAGAGAGTCTGCAGCACTATCTACCAAATTATCAATTTGAGTAGGACTGAAGTCTGAGCCCTCAAGTATATTGATATTAGGTATTGAATTAAAAGCTAATGGAATTATATCCTTAAACTTGGCTACAGCACTATCAGATAAACATCTAGTGTACATGGATTTACCTGATGGAGTGTAGTCCAGAAGAAAAAATTCAAAGGTTAACAAGTAATGGTCTGATAGGAAGGAATTCTGTTGGTGGACTGATAAATGTTCTACTTCAATGCCGTAGGTCAGGACCAGAGTGTATGGTTAAAACAGTGAGTTGGTTCCTGAACATTCTGACAGAAGCCAATTGAATCTAACAGCGAGATAAAAGCAGTACCAAGGCTGTCACCGTCAACGTCCACATGAATATTAAAGTCACCTACAATAATTACTTTATCAGTTCTCAGGACTAAAGTTGATAAAAACTCAGAGAACTCAGATAGAAATTCAGAATATGGACCTGGAGCACGGTACACTATAACAAATAAAACTGGTTTCTCTGTTTTCCATTTAAGGTGAGAAAGACTAAGAACCAGGCTTTCAAAGACTTATAATTTAATTTAGGTTTAGGTTTGATCGATAGACTAGAATCAAAAATGGCTGCAACTCCTCCTCCACGACCTGTATCTCTAGGAATATGAGTATTAATATGACTAGGAGGAGTGGATTCATTCAGGCTGACATAATCATCTTGACACAACCAGGTTTCAGTAAGACAAAATAAATCAACCTGGTTATCTGATATTAATTCATTTACTAGTAGAGCTTTAGATGATAATGACCTGATATTTAAAAGTCCACATTTAATTCTCCTGTCCTGATTAACTATTTCAGCAGTGGATTTAATTTTTATTAAGTTATTTTGTTCAACTCCCCTTTTGTTTACTGTGGATTTAACTGATTTCAGTGATGCCTTTGTTTGAATGTGGCTTCACTTAGCATTTGCTGTTAGCTCAGAGAAACATGTCAGCGCCATGACAGCTTATCCCCCGCTTCTAGTTCTTCCTCGCGGGACTGACTGAGTGACTCTACCCCCCCTCCCTTCAGAGGAGGAACGAACTCGCTGTGAGTTCAGTGAACGAATCGCTGCAGTGAGTCCCCCTCCCCTCGCTGGCTGGGTCGTTCATCGAAGAGTCACGAGTCATGCACGAACGAACGAGGCAGTTCGACTCCCGGCCACCACACTGAGACTGAGCTCAAGTGAACTGAGAAAGAACCGAATCAGTCCAGGAAGTGATTCAGTTTTTGAATCACTTTGGTTCACTCAAAATAATCGTTCGCGAAGGACACAACACGACTTCCTGCACAGGCAATTCTGGATGAATTACGGTTACGATTTAATTCTGCCAGTGAAAATTACTAATCACACACTGTATAGTGAGTCATTAACGCCATAGTCCACATTTTTATTAATACACAACGAAAAGGATATATATACATATATATGTATATACAACCCTACAGATACACTGTATGTTATGGCTGCATTTTTCACCACTGCAGGTTAGCCGGCTTCTCTGCAGCCTTCTTGTTCAAAATGTATGTGAAGTGCGCTCAAAATCTATCAGAATAGTAATCTCCTCCTCGTTGTAAGAAATCGTTGCGTTTGTGATAAACAAACTCCGTCATCAGTTAAGACGCAGAAAAACAACGCGACAATTTTGCATCTTAAATCATAAGTAATAGTATTTCTACGCACTGGTTTTTAGACAAAAGACGGGCGAGCTGTGAAACTTTGTCCGATTGCAATGATTTAACCAGTGAACGTGTATCACTGAAACCTAATTTTTTTCCCGTGTTATTGTGGTTTTTTTTTCCATATCAACAGTGTTAGTGGATGAAAGAAATGAAAAAGGAGCTCTTTATGAGGAGTGTGTGGCTCTTAAAAGAGCCTTTGGGGGTCTGATGTTCAGTAGTCAACTTGTCTCCAGATTTACTTGGACTTTGCAGGCTTCTCAGAGAGATATATGTATAATCTTGTGTCAAAATAAGATTTACGACCTAGTGATTTATGACCCCCGCCATGTGACAGTCATGTGACACGTGACAGTCATGTGGACCCCCAACATGACACATGACAGACATGTGACCTATGTAAGACAGAATATACAAGTAGACACTTTGAATTAATTGCTGGTGCTCTCTTATAGTACTTGACATCCCAGGACCCCGACCTATGTATGAAAGAACACATTATGAGTAGTAGTAGCCTGAGGATTAATGAAAAGCAAAGGGGGTGTGGACTACTCCACACCGCTCTTTATTAAGAGCGGCGTTGTTGCATACAGCATTGAGATCACCATGCCTCGATACAAGACTCGCACCAATTCTAAAGACACCCTGAAGCAGGCAGAGTGTGAAGAGGAGCAGCAGCAGCAGCATACAGGCAATCTGGTTCCTGATACCGATGAGAAAGAGGTGCAGAATCTTAGACCAATGACCATGTCACTGATTTGTGAGACCCCAGTCACCATCTACCATGAGCAAGGCTCACTCACGGATGCTCCGAGGAAAAGCATGGTGTTTCTATGTCGGACGCAGTCTCCCCCAAACAGTTCTCTGAGTGAGGAGTGGTCTTTAGAACTGTGTGGACTGCGAGGACACTGGGGTTATGTATTCAAGTCAGCTTTGCTTTGCCATCAATTTGGCTCATCTCATAGAACCTCGCCTGACAGACAGCCAAGCTGCAGAACGAGGCAGAGAGTTACAACGCCTCGCCGGTCTAAATACTCAAACCCCCGTCACCTTTAGTGACATTGGTAAATTTGAAACTGCATTAAAACGCAAAATTGTTGTTTTTTACAGAGGCTCCGACCAACGACCCCTCTCTCAATTTGAGACTGATTTCTCAGATCGTTCTCATCCACTTTTCCTCTATTTACTGCAAAACCATTATTATGGCATAAAAAATCTCAAGGGCTTTTTAGGCGTCACAAAGGTCTGTTACTACTGTTTCAGAGGCTTTGAGCATTTATACACGCATCAATGCAAAGGTTACTGCTCCGTTTGCAACGACCCCTCCCGCACAAGCCAAAAGCTTGCGCCCATAGTCTGTGCCGACTGCAACAGAACGTGTCGAACACCATCGTGTTTTAATAGACACAAAGAACCCAGAGAAAAACCTTCAAACGGTGCGTTCGTCAGTATTTGTGACTCGTTGAAACGTTGTCGGCGTTGTAAAAAATTCTACTATATCGCTCATACTAAGACCCCTCAAGATCACGTTTGCCCACAGGTTAAATGCCACATCTGCGGTGAGAGATTACCGTTAGACTCGGACACAAACAATCACAGCTGCTACATTCAACCTCTGCCACCAATCACAGAGTATTCAGAAAAATTGATATTTTACGATTTTGAAACATTGGTCGGTCAAGATGGTGTGCACGTACCTTTTTTAGTCTGCACCAAAACGCTCAAGGGTGAGCGATGGTCGTCTCATGGGTTAGACTGTGTGAGAGACCTTCTCCTGCATTTCAGGAGACCGCTTTTCAGGGGCGCTACGCTTATTGCCCATAATGCCAAAGGGTTTGACAGCTACTTGATTCTCAAAACCATGACAGAGCTGGGCATAGAGCCCTCACTCATCATGCAGGGCAGTAAAATTCTCAGTTTGACAGATGCCGACTACCGGCTTAAATTCATAGACTCCCTGTCCTTCCTCACCATGCGTCTCAGCGCTATGCCAAAAGCGTTAGGTTTCAGTCATCAGACCAAGGGTTTTTTTCCTCACGGCTTTAGCACAGTAAGCCGTCTAAAGTACGTAGGAGCCTATCCACAGCCGTCTGATTATGGTGTAGAGCATGACTCTGGCTCAGCGAGAAGAGTTTTACACATGGTACAGAGAGGCGAGTCAGGGCGTCTTTGATTTTGAGAGAGAAGCTCTGCGCTACTGTCACAACGATGTTGATATCTTAGCCGAGGGGTGTGTCAGATTTAGAAATCAATTTCTCAAAGACACTAGCGTGGACCCCTTTAGCTGCATCACCATCGCCTCAGCCTGCATGAAGGTGTTTCTCACCAATTACCTTGAGCCTAAAACCCTGGCCATCCCTTCACCCGACAACTACCAACGTCAACACAAAAACTACTCTCATGCCTCAATTCAGTGGTTAGAATGGGTCGCGCGTAGTGAAAATGCCTTTATCCAACACGCTTTAAACAGGGGAGAGAACCAAATCGGGCCTTTCTTTGTAGACAGTGCGCTGAAATTGATGGTGTATTACATGTGTGTGAGTTTGTGGGTTGCTTTTTTCACTGCTGTCCATCTTGTTTTCAGCTCCATTTCACCTGCCCTTTGAGGGGTGTTCCCTTTGAAGAGCTGCACCAGGCTAGCGAGGACAAAATACAGACGTTAGAGTCTGTTTACAATGTCCGCACACACGTCATAAGGGAACATGAGTGGACGGATATGAAAAAATCACACGATGGGCTAAAGTTGTTTCTTGAGAACTTTCAACCTCCTTCCCCCCTCACCCCTCGCGAAGCTCTTTTTGGTGGTAGAACAAGTGCTGTGAGTACGTGGCAGCACCCGACGAAACAGTGCACTATGTAGATGTCACATCCCTCTATCCTTATGTCAACTGCAGCTTTCCTTACCCGCTCGATCACCCCACCATCATTCACAGCAACTTTGATGCGGCTCAAAAATACTTTGGTTTCATCAAGGCTGTGGTCTATCCTCCTAGAAGCCTCTTTTTCCCCGTGTTACCTTACAAAACATCTCGAGGTAAATTACTCTTTACTCTGTGCCATACCTGCGCTGAACTCAATCACCAAATGGGTCCTTGCAAACACAGTGACAAAGACAGGGCGTTGTCGGGGGTTTGGGTCACCGTCGAGTTCAACAAGGCTCTAGAGCTGGGTTACAGACTGGCGCAGATTGTTGAAGTCACTTTGACCGGCGTAGCGACTCCATCTTTGTAGGGTACATGCACACCTTTCTCAAGGGCAAACAGGAAGCGTCAGGTTACCCACCCGAGGTTGTTGATAGGCAGAGCAGAGAGCACTACATCAGGGATTACCAAGCCCACCAGGGTATCAAGTTGGATGCCGAGCGCATTGAGGTAAACCCAGCCAAGAGACAGGTGGCTAAATTGTGTCTCAACAGTCTCTGGGGAAAGTTTGCGCAGAGAAATAATATGACTCAGACCACCTTGGTCAGCGATCCTGAACAATTTTTCAACTTTATGTTTTCAGGGCAATATAAAATTAACCATTTCAATTTTCTCAGCGACAAAACTGCCTTGATCCAGTGGAATTACCACGAGCGCTGTGTGGTGCCTCCCGGCAGAAGCAACAATGTGTTTATTGCGGCTTTCACAACCGCCTATGCACGTCTTAAACTGTACAGTTATTTAGAACGAGTGGGGGAAAATGTCCTTTACCATGATACTGACAGCTTAATTTACGTAGTAAAAAAGGGGGACACTCCTCTGCAACTAGGTAATTATCTAGGGGATTTGACGGATGAGCTGGACGGGGACAGCATTCAAGAATTTGCTGCCGCTGGACCCAAAAGCTACGCATACCAGACCAGAGAGCGTAAAAAAGTAGTGTTACGCGTCAAGGGCATTACACAGACGCATGAATGCAGTGAGCGGGTAAACTTTAACAGCGTCAAGGAGTTGGTGGAGGGCTACCTCAGAGGGGCACGTGAGGATGTCATAGAGAGTCCTCAGCACACCATCAAGCGCAATAAGAAGGGGTTTGAGTTGAGAAACTCTACATTTCTCAAAAAGTTTAGGTGTGGTGTATGACAAGCGGCGTCTGTTTAGTGACGGAACAACCTTGCCTTTTGGCTATTAGGATATAAAATGTCACACCATACCGGCCTGCAGGAAAATCAATTTGACCCCAGATTTAGGACACCTTTTTCATGTATGATTGTGGGACCTAGCGGATGCGGAAAAAATACTTTGTAAAAAGTGTTTTGGAAAATATGGAACATGTGATGGATTCTGTGCCTGATAATATTGTGTGGATTTATACTTCTTTCCAACCCATGTACGCTGAGCTGCAAAAGACAAATAAAAAGATCAAATTTGTTGAAGGACTGCCTAACACTTTTGACGACCCTGATGTGTTTCCTCCCGAACAAACCCATTTGATTATCCTAGACGATGTTATTTTCCAAGCTTCTGATCATCCTGAAGTGGTTAAAATCTTTACACAGTACAGACATCACAGAAATATGAGCGTATTCATGCTGACTCAAAATGTATTTCACAGGGGTAAACACAGTCGTACCATGAGTCTAAACAGTAACTATTTGGTTTTGTTTAAAAACCCTAGAGATAAATTACAAATTAATATTTTGGCTCATCAAATTTTTCCTTCACAAAAAGCCTTTTTTCTGGAAAGTTTTGAGGATGCCACTAAAGGTCATCATGGGTATTTAATCTTGGACCTGACACCCGGTTGTTCAGAATCATACAGATTGAGGACAGGTGTACTTCCTCACCAGTGGCCGGCTGTTTATGTTCCCAAAACAAAGTAGGGCGGGGGGATTATGTCGGCCTGCCTCCGAAGAAATGCTCCCTTGCTCAAAGCTCTGTACCACGCCACCCCACTGAAACGCAGGGACATTCTCGCCCACGGCTCCCCGGACTTTCTGAGAGCGCTGTGCGAGATTGCGATAAATGTTTTAAAAGGTAACGTTCCATTGTCTTCCTCACAATTCAAGAAGCTAAAAAGACAGAAAAAATTATAAAACTGCTGGCTGATAAAAAGGCGGGATTAAAACGTAAACGTCAGACGTTGATGAAACAGTCTGGAGGTTTTCTTCTTCCTCTGCTGTCGGCAGCCGTACCCATCCTCGGCAACCTTTTTGGAGGACTATTCAAGAGAGATTAATCGGAGACTCCGAAGATGGCGCAAAAAATGTTTCTCGTACCACCCCACCAATTAAACCGACTGACTCAACCCGACTCGTCCATCAGACAAACGGCTGAAAGTGATTTAGATGTGAAAATGAGAGTGATATTAGACGCCCCAGTATTGACTCCTTATGAAAAAATTAAGAAATACAATGTTCTGCTGCAGAGATACCTCACACTTTTGAAGCAGGGTCAAAAAGATGAGCGACGGCTGACTTTAACTGTGCAGAATGAACCGGACGACGAGCAGCGTCGTGAGAGAGAAACTGAGCAGCGTCGTGAGGGTGACGAGAGCGATGATG
This sequence comes from Synanceia verrucosa, assembly GCA_029721515.1. Classification (NCBI taxonomy): domain Eukaryota; kingdom Metazoa; phylum Chordata; class Actinopteri; order Perciformes; family Synanceiidae; genus Synanceia; species Synanceia verrucosa. The sequence continues at coordinate 64,348 of JAQQSB010001691.1, read as the reverse complement.
TGATGAGTGAGGTGTTAAAGAGCCTCCCCCCACGCAACCGCAAGAATGCAGAGTACATCCTCAAAAAATTGTCTAAAAACGGACGGGGATGGACCTCAAAAGGGGAATTTATTCATCAAGGGAATACTATAATAGGTTCTCACATGATTGATTTAATTAAGAATCTCTCACTCCCATATAAACAATCCCCAGCCCCTCACGGGTGGACAAGTTTTTTAAATACTCTGACGGACCTCAACATTCCCCTGTCTTGTGTGAATAATCCTCAAGCTTGTGAACAATACCACCGCTTAAAAATGAACGAACCCCTGACCAAAACTCCGTCAAGGAGAAAGCAGAAAATTCAGAGAGTAGAGGGGAGAGAAGAAGAAGAAGAAGAGGTGGAGGGCTCAGAGGATGAAGAAGTTAAAACCTCAGCTTGGGAGGGCATACGAAGCTCAAAAAGAAAAAAGAGAAAAACCCCTTGGATCAACTTTTCTCCCTAAATGAAATGTAAAAACTGTGATTTTGTAATAAAGCTTTTTATTTGTCACACTCTCAAGTCTACAGACAATTTTTTTTTTTTTTTTTATGAAACAAACTCACAAACGGTAGCAATCTTTAAACATTTGTAGAGAGCAAGTGTGGTGGTAAAAACAGGCAGCCTTTTGATTTCTGACACAGCCTCTGTATTTTTTTACAAAGTCACATACTGTCTGGTCATTTTGTACGACATTGTCAGAATACAAAGACAATACTTGGTCCATGGATCTTCCGCAGGCCCGCTGGCACAGATAATAAACGCAGTGTTGACCGCACGCAGTGGACAGGGTGTGCTGAAGCTGATGATGGTGGTACAATATTTGCTTTGAACGACGTTGTAAAAACTGTAAGATGGTGGAGGGGTAATGAGCAAAGTCCGGAGGGAATCCAAAAGAGTCAAAAAAGGTGGCTACACCATCCTCTTCCAGAGTCATCGAGAGCCAGTGTTCGCCAGGTAGGTGAGATGGGTGTGTGTTGACGATAAAGTAGGCTGGTAAGATAAACGTTTGCTTCAATAACGGCAGCTGGTCAGAGGCCCACACGCCGCAAAATAAATCTCCCAGCAGACTGTGCAAAAGACTTTCCAGCTGATGATTATTCATTTTTCAGTGCCGTTTAGAATTAATTTCCAGAATAGAATCGTAACAGGCGTAAACAATCAGGGTGGTGGTGTGTGGCAAGGGGACTCTGAATCTCATTTCCAGTCTTAAATTCACATTGGCTAAGGGAGACAAAGCATCATTGTCTTCACCGGCGGCTAGATTGAATACAAACAACGAGTATCCGTCGTTAAAATCAGCGCGGTTGATGCTGAGAGGTATATCTTTCAAATGTCTTCCCATGGCGAGAAACATGTTGTAAAATTCTCTGACCGCGATGCCCTGATCAAACCGAGGTTGAAAGGCCTTGGCTGGGACCTGTTTTCCATCCTGACAAAGGGCCAGATATTCCACGTCGTTGTGCCTGAAATTGAACGGCGACAGGTCTCTTCTCCCCGTGAAGGCTTCATGGTGCACCATGCCCAGCACCACATATTTGGGCATGGCTCCTAAAAAGAGGTTCTCCTGGTTACATACTCGCGAATTGGCGGAGATGGATGCACGTTTTCACATTGACGCGGGACAGCGGGTAGAGCGCGCGTTACCCTTGAGCAAAGCCGCAGCGTGGCCCAGGCGGACGGCTGGTGACACGTTGACTTTTTTGACAAACAGCGAGGCCCCTAGTATTCTCACACGGTGAGTGGCGGCCTGCTGTCCCATGAGGCAGAAGGCGTCGCTGGCTCGGCTCAGTTTGATTCTCAAGTCCACCGAGTTCAAAAGCAACCTCTCGCAGAAAAATATATCCGCGTGGAGGGGGCCAAACAGCTGTACTTCCCTGGAATTGACGCATAGGGCTGCTCTAGCGGTGAGACCTCGGTTAGGACCGTTGTTAATGACGATAGAGTCCATAGCTCCTGCCTTGTCTTTGTAAAAAAGCCCCGCACTAAATTGACTCTCGAGCGTATTTCCAGAAAAGTTGAGCAAGGTTTCAATCATGGCTCGGTAGGGATGTGTAGCGCTAGACTGAGAAATCAGCCGATCCCCCAAAACAACATCGCACTGACTGAAAAACGTATTCAGAGGATAATTGATGGGGCCCACGACCGCGTCGTTTATCAGGTCTGTGCCATCCTCATTGGTGATTTTGATGCGAAGATGCAGCAAGGTATCGTTCAGATCTAAATACCTCTCACCATCCCCAGGAATAAAAAACTCTATGGGTCCCCCATCTGTAATGGCTGCCAGAGGTAAAATCTCTGTGTAAGTTTTATCTTCGATAGACAACTGCGTCATAGGAGCTGAAAATAAATCCAGCTCTGCCAGGGTGCACTCGGGTGATTTTTGATGCAAAAGGGCCATTTTTTAATTATTATTATTTTTTTTTTCCCCTCTGGTTAAAAGATGTCGCCGGACTGAGCGGTAGACTTCCTCTTCTTTGACCGGCTTCTCGCTACTGATTTCTTCTTTTTACGTTCCCCGTGTTTTTTAGGCATTGTGAGCACACGCTCTCCCGGGGGTCTCTTCCTCAGTCTACGTGATAAGACCATAATCCCCCCTGAGCCCTCCTGATTTTTACCCATTTGGGTTATTTTTCCCGTCGCTTCTTTTATCACGTCAGAGGCAATGTGACTCGTGGCTGATTTCAGATGAGGCTTGGCGATGGCAAAACCTTTTTTCAGCAGAGGGGACACAAATCTGAACAATTTTGAGAAAATGGAGCCTATCCCTCGACCGTACATAACGGGGGCTCCGTAAAAACCGGGTAAAGCTCCTCCCGCTTGACTTTCATAATAGTTTATAAAACGATGAGGATCCTCTCTCAGATGAGCCATTTTTTTTTTTTTTACAGATGGTGTAGAGAGGCTGCCGGTTTAAAGTGAAGCTTCACAATACTCTTGCCGTAGACAAAGTCCACAAACCTGTTGCGATCCGTTTTAATCTCAATGTGAATAGATTTAATATAACTTCTTGACACACGTACGTAATGTATGGTATTATACCTGATGCTCACCACATCTCCAAAATCACCTTTAACGTTCACGACACCCAGTAACGGTGAGTGACTGTCGCCGACCTGCTGATACTGAATGATGTCTGTGTACACAAACAGATTATAAGTGCCGGTTTTGAGGTCACAGGGGTAGGGAGCGCTACGGTTGGAGAGGGTCCACCACTCACCCGCTTTTAAGCCTAGCATGTAGGCCAAGGGGCGTATGTGCGGATTCTGTGCTGACCATTGCCTTTAAAATCGATACACTTTGTCACGCTGTTGTAGGAAGCACCGGCGGTCGCGTCAGATTTTCTGAGGGCAGGCACAAGTTGGTCCAGGAGCTCTTTAGGTTTGTCATAGTATCCTCCCCGGCTAAATTTTGAATCACCAACGGCTGGGATTCCTCCGTCACTTTGTTCACCTCAAAATAGGCATGATCCGCTTTTAGAGTATACCAGGTGTGGGGGTAGATGATTTCACACAAACCTACCACCCACTCTCCAGTCAGTTCGATGCCCTTGGCCAGGTCCACCGTATAACTAGAACTGATGTTACCTTTATACACTTCTTTACAGGCATTGGACGGGAGGGTCACGTAAAACCCAATGTCAGCCGCCGCCGCCATGATGACTAATCCTAATCCTTCACCGCAGCTGCTTTTTTTATATGTGTTTCAGATCAGAGTTCTTAACCCAGCTGTTGAATTTCTCTGGCCAGTTTTTCCAGCGTACCAAAACCTGTTTTTCACCTCGCACCGTACGTCGTTTCAATACCTCCTCCACAGCATAAGTCCTGTTCTTGTCCATCTTTACTTTTTGCAATTCAGCCTCATAAAAGGAACCCTCAATGCTTTCCCCGTCATAATCTTGGAGTTTGTACACGGGAGGAGTGCGAGGAATGCCGTCGACCACCGTAAACACTTCGTCCATAGAAACTCTGTTCATATTTTTATCAAACACACCTCTCAACTTGGAGATTCTGACGAGATCGCCCGGTTTAAACTTCATTTTGACCGAAGCCCTGTGTCGGGTAGAAAATGTACCGTACAGATTTTGAAAAACTTGAGAGGCATTCTCAGAGGTCACTTGCATAGGAGCCATTTTTATACTTGAATGATAGCTGCGATTGTAGCTTTTCACCAAATCTTGTAAAATGTCGAGGTATCGTCTGGTGTTGTTGGCAGTAAAATATCTCCACATTCTAGTTTTTAAGGTACGGTTAAATCTTTCAATGACCGAGGCCTTCAGGTCGCTGGCTGTGGCAAAATGCACAATACTGTGTTTTTTCATTAAATTTTCAAAACTCTTGTTGAAAAATTCCTTACCAGCATCCGTTTGTAGCTTTTCCGGGATTTGACTTTCTTTAAAGACTGACTCAAAGGCTCTCACCACCTCGGCGGCAGTTTTTCTCTTTAAAACACGAACGTAAGCCTTTTTTGAAAATACATCTATCACCGTTAATAAATAATTAAACCCATCATTATGTTCCGCCAGGGCTTGCATGTCACAAAGGTCAGCTTGAAATTGGTTTAAAGGCCTTGGAACAAAAACTCTGTTTCTGATAAAATGTGTTCTGGCGGGTTTGTGCAGAGTGTAGGCATCCTGTTCTGATAAAAAATCTTTGACATTTTCAAGTTTGACTTTTTTACCCATTTCATCTTGTACACCCTGACGGAGTCGTTCTGCTCCACCAAAGCTACCCGGATGGGCCGGATTGTAATACACTCTTTTCATGATCCGTTTCTCCATCATCCTACCTCCGGCTCACTCTCAGCTTTTAGTGAGGTTTTAGGGTTATTCATTTGTTTTTACTGTGACGAGGGTGCGCAATATGACCACACGAGACGCAAGGCCAGATTTAATTTCCTTTTTGAGAAGACAGAGGGTTAAAATAATGGATAATATTTAAAGTGTGAATAAAAACAGACTGATTCAAATTTACTTGAATAACATGTTGTAAAATCATCAACTCGGTTAAAATATTTACAGGCAGATTATTTTGCAAACGGAGGGTCACCGTGTCCACAAACAAAGCATACAGAGTGAGTAAATGACTGGGTTTTACATCAAAGGACTTTTGAAACATGTATTTTGCAATTTTTTCAAAAGTCTCTGAAAATCCTGATGCGCTCATACTCGCGATGGGTTGCACCATTTCTCCCCAGGTTGTATGTCCGGCTTGAAGACGCACTCTGTCCAGAATGATTTCCAGATGATGGACTGCAACATCGTCCTCAGTGTCTCTATGTTTCTGTGAAACTCGACGCTGAATAACTTGTGTTAAAAGCTCCGTCAATTGATGAATAGATGTCTGCCCGTTTACATACGCCACCGCTCTTCTCCAGGAATTTCCCATTTTAGCAGCTGGAAGACTCAGTTCCCACCCCACCATTCTGACACCATCTTCAAGGCTCCAAAGTCATTTGCAATCAGGTCCTCGTACATGTCACTGATGCTCTTGTGGATCTTTCTCACCCCTTTCAGCTCGTGCAAGAGAGTCTCTGCCACAGCTTTGACTCTTCCGTCATCCTCTTGAATGTTGTACAAGAGCAACATGCGTTGGATCGAAGGAATGAATTTTGGGGTGTACAACACCTTCATCAAACCATGAAAATTGTTCAGGTAGAAGTCATCCTCCAGCACGTCCAAACACGGGTGTTCTCTCTGGCTAGGATGGTTGGTCTGACATCCAAAGCAGCGCTCGCCCCTGTACTTGTAGAGGGTAGAGTTGAGCAGATGGAGCACGGCTGCTTTTACCAGGCTGATGACTTTGAATGACATCCAGCCGTCAATTTCATCATTGAGAGTTTCCCCCTCTGGCTGAGAGCATGGAGGCGAGGAAGGTGGGGTCAGAGGTGAGGTGATGACCTGTGAGGTTTCTTCTGCCGCCTCAACCTCATTACTCGAGTCAGATGGACAGGTCGCAGGTGGATTTTCCATGGGCATGTCTGTGAGGATATCATCCTTGTACAGCTTTAAAGGTACAGATGGAGAGTGGTGTGGTTTCACTCGCCCTCCTTCAGGAGGTGGCGTCGGTGGAGAAGTTAGTTCCCCGCTTCTGTGCTGCTGAGCCGGGGGTGAATGGGGCTCCGCTTGTCCGCAAAAGCTGTGTGGACAATCGCAATCCAGGTCCTTTCCCTCCTCCTCATTACCCAAGTCAGATGTGTAGCCTGCTGATGGAGAGGGACTGAGCTCCCGTAGGGGAGTCAATAAGGTAGCCATTTGTTCTCGAGCGGAGCGTCTGATGGTGTCCATGCTGTTTGCAGTCTTCCAAGCTTTGTCAGTCCTCCCACAACCGTCTCTCCTTTTATTGTAAAGAGGGGAGGGGTCTAGAAGGATAATTGTTTTTTTTACAGCTACCACGTCATTCCAGTTACGACAGCTGCGAAACAGAGAAGTAATGACGCCTCCTATTTCTTCCATCTTTTCCTTCCACACACCAATCGGGATGGCAATCAACGTGCGGAATACGCCGCAGTCTGAATTAAAACACTCCAAGACAAAGTTCTCTGTGGGCCCTTGCGAAGTCCTGAGACTGGTTCGGAAGAACCATCGACCTGAAACAGAGATTTTTGATTGCCAGACTGCGCTGCACAAGATCTTTTGTTGACTCACGTTGCCGGGATTCTCCAGTCGGGCTTGTTTTGCGGCTATAGGAACTTCTTGATCCGCTGAATGACCCTTCAGACACAGACCCGGTATCACCAGCTGCAACACGGCCCAGTCGTTTGAGGTCAGCGTGGCTATGTCGCTTCCCAGTGTTCCACCTTCATCCCTCTGATACAACCACAGCTCCCCCGTCTCATACTTGAATACATAACCCCAGTGTCCTCGCAGTCCACACGGTTCTAAAGACCACTCCTCACTCAGAGAACTGTTTGGGGGAGACTGCGTCCGACATAGAAACACCATGCTTTTCCTCAGAGCATCCGTGAGTGAGCCTTGCTCATGGTAGATGGTGACTGGGGTCTCACAAATCAGTGACATGGTCATTGGTCTAAGATTCTGCACCTCTTTCTCATCGGTATCAGGAACCAGATTGCCTGTATGCTGCTGCTGCTGCTCCTCTTCACACTCTGCCTGCTTCAGGGTGTCTTTAGAATTGGTGCGAGTCTTGTATCGAGGCATGGTAATCTCAATGCTGTATGCAACAACGCCGCTCTTAATAAAGAGCGGTGTGGAGTAGTCCACACCCCCTTTGCTTTTCATTAATCCTCAGGCTACTACTACTCATAATGTGTTCTTTCATACATAGGTCGGGGTCCTGGGATGTCAAGCACCAGCAATTAATTCAAAGTGTCTACTTGTATATTCTGTCTTACATAGGTCACATGTCTGTCATGTGTCATGTTGGGGGGGGGGTCATAAATCACTAGGTCGTAAATCTTATTTTGACACAAGATTATACATATATCTCTCTCTTCTCGGTTTTCTTGGGCAGCAGAACAGCCTGGATGTTGGGCAGCACGCCGCCCTGAGCGATGGTCACTCCACCCAGCAGCTTGTTGAGCTCCTCGTCGTTGCGAACAGCCAGCTGCAGGTGACGGGGGATGATACGAGTCTTCTTGTTGTCGCGGGCAGCGTTTCAAGCCAACTCCAGGATCTCAGCGGTCAGATACTCCAGCACAGCCGCCAGATAGACGGGGGCACCGGCACCAACACGCTGCGCATAGTTTCCTTTACGCAGGAGCCTGTGGACACGACCGACCGGGAACTGAAGCCCAGCACGAGAAGAGCGAGTCTTTGCCTTAGCTCTGGCTTTTCCTCCGGTTTTTCCTCTGCCGCTCATCTTCAGGTATATTTTCTGTTGTCGAAACGAAAAAAAGTGTTTCTCCAGCAGCTGTAATCCTCCTTTATGTGTCCGCAGAGCGCGCATTTTTCCCGATAGACCAACCAGTAAAGAGGGGCCCAGTAGCTCGGCAGATGGCGACCCATTCATAACGTCTCTCCGCCAATAAGCAGCGCAGTTTCGGGCGGGGGGGGGGTCGCTGCTCTAGGCGGTGCTGAGCTCCTGAAGAGCCCTTCACCAATCAGGAGCCGGAGGTCTGAAGCAGCGTCACCATTTCACAGCCGGTCCCACAGTTTAAAAACAACACGTCCCTGTTTTGTAGACTATTTTCTAACCAGAGAAAGAAAAGTAATCATGGCAAGAACCAAGCAGACCGCTCGTAAATCCACTGGAGGCAAAGCTCCCAGAAAGCAGTTGGCCACCAAGGCTGCCCGTAAAAGCGCCCCGGCCACCGGCGGCGTGAAGAAGCCTCGCCGTTACAGGCCCGGTACCGTGGCTCTGAGAGAGATCCGTCGTTACCAGAAATCCACGGAGCTGCTGATCCGCAAGCTGCCCTTCCAGCGCCTGGTGAGAGAAATCGCTCAGGATTTCAAGACCGACCTGTGCTTCCAGAGTTCCGCTGTTATAGCTTTGCAGGAATCCAGCGAGGCTTACCTGGTCGGTCTGTTTGAGGACACCAACTTGTGCGCCATCCACGCCAAGAAAGTCACCATCATGCCCAAGGACATCCAGCTGGCCCGTCGCATCCGTGGAGAGCGAGCTTAAACTCTGTTGCTGCTCCACACACCACAACGGCTCTTTTAAGAGCCACCTCACTCTGACTGAAGGGCTCGTTCCTCCACCCAACACACCTTTGTACAACTAATGTATAGTCATAATTTATACATTTATTCAAGTACTAAACACAAACACTACAATCTAATACTGTAAAAAGTCAAGGCCACGTGTTTTTTTTTTTATTTTTCAGACTCCTAAATGATCACTTGATATTAACGCAACTAGTAGAAACAACTTCATCAGTGGGTGATTGTTTAATTTGTCCATATAAAGCACGGAGATGCAATGAGAAAGCAGTATCACTGAGTAATGCTGCGCCAAAACGCAGTGCCGTTACGCACGGCTGGAAAGATGCCACCTAGAATCATTTATAGCTGGTTTCTTTCTGTGTGTTAAAAAACTCCGTGGACTGTGGAGGCCATACCATCACTTCCAGGACTCCTCGTTCTTCTCTACACTGAAATAGTTGGCTCTATATTTGGGATTGTCGTCCTGCTGCAAATTAAATTTCTGCCATCGTGAGTATTACAGAATAAGCGCGTTTGTAATGGTGACTTATTAACTTGGATATAGTTCATATGTCCTTGCCTCAATACTGAATATGAATCAAATGGCAACAAAAGGGAAATATCACTGACTTTATAATGCCTGATCAAATGAGAAGAAAGAGGAACAAATGCACAATAATTTCCATTTAAAAAAGACTGATGGAAGCTTTAAAAAAGTCATAATTGAGCCTTGAACCTCATTTCCATCATGTAATAATAATAATAATAATAAAAAATGTGGCAGCATGTCATTGATAGTTGTTGTCAGTGTGACTGGTGGTGAACACTTGCAGTCAGGACTGAACACGTGTGAGTTCAGTTCAGCAGCAGCACAGGTTCAGCACCCTGGAGAGAGACAGCAGCTCTGTCTGTGTCACTGTCACTGATCTGTGTTCATTTTTATCACATCCTCACCATGACTCTCCTTTATCCTCCACTGGAATCATGAAGCTCACTACTGGACTTTTTACTGCTGCTTGACTGTGAGCAACAAGTCTTCAAGCAGACATGCTGTCCCTGAGTAATGCTGTTGTTCAGTAGGTGATGCTAAAGCACCAAAGAGTTCATTCTCTCCATGAATTACCCCCCATCCTTTCCCCGTCCTGCTTTCTATCACGTCCTCAGACAGGATTAAAAGCGCTGTGAACGCAGCAGCCATTATACATTAGTAATAACGAATTTATCAGTGACAATGAGTGGAAGAGGTAAAGGAGGAAAAGGACTGGGTAAAGGAGGCGCAAAGCGTCATCGTAAAGTTCTCCGTGATAACATCCAGGGAATCACCAAACCCGCTATCCGCCGTCTGGCTCGCCGTGGTGGAGTGAAGCGAATCTCTGGTCTGATCTACGAGGAGACTCGTGGTGTGTTGAAGGTTTTTCTGGAGAACGTGATCCGTGATGCCGTCACCTACACCGAGCACGCCAAGACAGGGACGCACTCTGTACGGCTTCGGTGGATAAACACACACATCTGTTAAAAAACAACAAAGGTCCTTTTAAGGACCACCCAATTTTTTATGTAAAGAGTTAAGTTCTTTTTCATGATATTTAAGTAAATGTATAATCAGTACAGCAGGATTTTAAGTTAAGTAATGAAACAAACATACATAGGCCACAACGAAAACACAAACCAACAAAAATGACTTTGCTTTAAAACAGCAAAGTACATCTAACTCCTTTATGATAATCATAACAGAATTACACATTTATACTACACTGTAGATAATTCAAGAAGTGAATCCATATTTTAAATAGGGTATTGAATATCAGTTATTGCCAAAAACTTTCTTTGTATTTTAAAGTGAAAGTAGTTATATTTTGTACTGCTTTATGAGGCTGTAACACATGAATTTCCATAAATTAATAATTAATAAAAATATTTTACGCTAGTCTTGTCACACTTTAAATTCTGATTATGTCTCTGTGGCTTTAAGGAATGTCAACTTGAAACATTCAAGATGAAAATAAACACAAAAATACACGTCAGCTACTTGGAGAAGACTAAATCCAACAATATTGAATTTGATGATACTGATTTAACAGGAGTGAAGGGGGCACTGAAATGCAGCCAGTTAATGACACAAACTTTACCTTTTCTCAAATAACAGACATTTAATAAGAAGGGCTACACTATTACTATTCAAATTTGAGTCCAGAGTTCCCCTTTAATATCACCCATCATGATTTACTTCAAGGAGCTTTAGATGTCACAGCTGAGATGCTGCCAACACACACACATGCATGCTGCTTACACAACGCCAAGTTGAGTGAGTTCAACACTTTCATGCATCATTAGAGCAGTGACACAATCTTCAAGAGAAAGGTGCCTGATTAGGCAGAAAATGACTTATGAGACTTATGACTTATTAAGAAGGTACCGAGTTTGAATCTCGGGCCCTTTCTGTGTGGAGTTTGCATGTTCTCCCCGTGTCTGTGTGGGTTCTCTCTGGTACTCTGGCTTCCTCCCACCATCCAAAAACATGCATGGAAATTAGGTTAATTGGTTAATTTAAATTGTCCGTAGGTGTGAATGTGAGTGTGAGTGGTTGTCTCTCTCTATGTGTCCTGTGATGAACTGGAGACTTGTCCAGGGTGTACCCTGTCTTTCACCCTAAGACAGCTGGGATAGACTCCAGCCCCCCCAAAGACCCTATGAGGGTAAGAGGTAGATGGATGGATGACATATGCAATGCTTCTACAGCAGCAAAACACAATTGGGAAATTGTCATGTAGTTGTGTTTTCTTACATTTCCCCAAACACAAAACTGGAAAACAGGGTTGCTAACTGGGAAACTAACAAAGAGAACTACACATTGACCTTAAAAGCCTTTGGTAGGGCCCCTTTGTGTTACACAAGCAGGCTGCAGGAACAGTCAAAATGACAGGGTAACAGAAAAACTAGCCCTAAACAAAAGGATTGAAGTTGGGACTTGTTAGAGGGGTGTAGATTTGTAATGGTGGCCAATAACAGAAAGACACACAATTAACTCTTTAAGTGCCATTGACGTATTTCAACATAATTTCAAATCCAACACTTGAGTGTCATCAAGGTATTAAAACATCAAATAGTTTTTCAGCAGCAGGTCACCGATCGCAGTTTCCCGCAGCCTGTGAGTAATTTTGTGGCTTCTGGGAGATGTAGTCGGAGCATAAGGAAACACTGTACGCCACAGAAACCAAAGCAGGAAGTGGAGATGATCAGGATTTGAGAGTAAAAAGAATGGATTCTGGACAAAAAAAAAAATGGTGATTTTATTTTGGTGAAATTAAAACTCTCCTACAAATAAAACAAGAATGGCACAAAGTAAAAACAAACATTTTTTTCATGATGTACTAGTGTCTCTTCTTTTATTTGAGCTATTCAGTGTTTTCAGAGACAGTACAAAATATTCTGTGAGTCCTGAAATATGACTCAAAATGGCCAAAAATGCTGAAACAAGGTAGATGGTTTGATAAAACAGCTGGCACTCAATGAAATAAACACAAAGCCTGAGAGCCAACTGAAGGTGTTGACCCTCTACTGCACAGCAAAAAACTGAACTAAGAGACCCAAGCTTCTCAAATAGTCAGCCTGGTTGATTGCTACCAGCTGAGGCAGGCTAACACAGGTGCAATCAATTGTACCTGATGAAGGTGAATGAAACCGTTTATGTGGACCTTGAGATCCCCCTGAGCATAATATTGTACTGTATAAACATATTTAAAATAAAAATGTTATAATTTGGTCACAAATTCACATGTGGACTATGACAAAATAACCTGTCAATCACAGGTGGAACCACTGAAGCTTATAACGAGCACAATCCTGTACTGACACACCTAAACAGAGCTGAGCACTCGTTCACTTCATCAGCCTCACCTGTGCTTGTCCTGCTCAAATCTGTCTGCTATGAAAATAGCATCATATTTTTTCAAACCAATGCACAAATCTGCATTTACTGACCTTTAAAGTATTTCAAAATGCAATGCACAGAAGACATGCTGCCATGTCACAGCAGGATAAGCACAAATAAAAATATAAGGGAAGACACAACTAATGATAGTTATGAATAAATATCACAATTTGAATACATTTCAGAGGGGCAAGTTTGAACATTTGGACAATTCTTGTTTTACTTTGTTTACATAATACAATCTAAGGTTTGTGCAGAGCTTCTTATTACTCCACAAATGAGAAAGGACTGTAAATAGTCACAAAAAAAATCTATTTCACCATGTTTTGGGGGAAAATTGTTCTACAAATCAAGCTACAGATGATATATGGAGAAATCTCTGTGGAAACACTTTCACAATGTACTTATATATTGGGTATTATAGATAATGCTGCACTCCAGTCAAGTCAGAGGTTGTTATTTTCCTGATTAAAATTTCTAGCTTCTGACCTTAAAGTATTCCAGATGTATAATGTCAAACCAGTGGATGTAATGTGGAAGTGCCTTAACTGCTATTCTTTTAACAGCCAGCAGGGGGCGACTCCTTTGGTCGCAAAAAAGAAGTTTGCGTTGATGAGAAAATGAGCCCACTTCGCATTTGATTTATTATATCAGTAAACATTTTAAACATGAGTTTATGGTCTCAATTGATAGTTACAAGTCTTCTGCATCCATTCATTATCTACCGCTTATCCTCATAGGGTCTTTGGGGGGGCTGGAGCCTATCCCAGCTGACTTAGGGCGGAAGGCATGGTACACCCTGGACAAGTCTCCAGTTCATCACAGGACACATAGAGACAGACAACCACTCACACTCACATTCACACCTACGGTCAATTTAAATTAGCCAGTTAACCTAATCCCCATGCATGTTTTTGGATGGTGGGAGGAAGCCGGAGTACCAGAGAGAACCCACACAGACACGGGGAGAACATGCAAACTCCACACAGAAAGGCCCGGCCGGGATTCGAACCGGTACCTTTTTAGCAAGCTATTGATCTCGTAAAATTTTGTCACACTTAGAATGAATAAACCATAAAGCTTTAAGGATGCTAGGGCAGGGCTACCTTGTGATTGACAAGTTGTTACCACGGCGTTGGTGTTGCCCATGTTTCATCTTAAAAATGTAACCCTTTCACAGTGTTTTAAATTCTTAAAACCTTTTTGGTCATCTAAAAATGTGTGATTCAAAAAAGACGAAGATGACGAAATTGCCAAACTCAAAGCTTTAAAATGGACATCACACAGCTTTAAAACAGTGTGTGTTGTAAAATTTAATACATTTTGACTAAAAGGTACAAACTGGCAACTAACAAGTATAATATTAGACTTTCCTCATTGATTATTTACATTAAAACAGTATTTTTTATATGACACGTTTTTGGAAAATATGTTTAAATATGCATGAGTCATTATCTAAGGATTAATTTAGGAGACACAAATTGTAGTAAAATAAATGTGTATTTTTTTTTAGATTAATTGCCACTGAGCATGCTGGCTCACTGTCATGCTCTCTCCCCATCGTTACAGTTATTAGTAACACCTGTGTCTTTTCTACTTAAAATCTGCTGTGATGCTGCATCAGATCCAGATTTTCAGTCACTCTGCTGTCAGTGAATCAGCCTCTCGACCCAAATCAGAATCTGCTCAGCCAAGTGTTCTGCATTCATGGTGTTTTTTCACCACCAGTGCTGCAAATTTCCCTGTTGTTTGAAACCTGGATACTCCTACAGGTGTTTTCACACACACACACACACACACATATTTTATTTTATTGTGTGTAAGGAGCCTCCATCATGCCTGTAGCTGTCGCTGAAAAGTGTGCCTTTTCACAACAAATTTCTTTGTTGCATTTATATTTTTGTGTAAACATATTTCTCATAATTGCCTGAAAATGTAAATTGCAGTTTTGAGTGTGGTAATAATGACCCCTACCGGTAACATAGGTGAGCTGCTTTGAATAGAATGATGTAGTCATGTGATTAACGCAATGAATAGTGGGAAAATGTGCGTTCTGTCTTTCGGAGCTACGGTGCTCATGGAGCAAGATGTGTGCAACATCTCAATGGTAAAGCCTTAGCAGCTCCTGATTTTCGGGTCAGAAAGCGCACACGGTAGGAAAATGTGTTATTGTTTGTGCATTTTTTATTCATTTCATATGAACAATTTAAGTTTAATGAAGGCCACGTGGACACTTACGGCTGTGACAGATATGTACATTGGCTAAAATATGTAACATTTATTTCATTTCAGTTTTTCACGGTGTTTGGAGAGGTATGCGGGCGTGCGAAAGAAAGACAATAAATTCTCGTCAAACATCAGTTGATGCGTGGTTTAATTCTGACCAGAAGAAAAGCTTTGGGAGCAGCTACAATGTCTATGCTTAAGGTGTAGGTTAGCGACTCCATCGCATGTATTTGATTGTGAAGAGCCTCCGTCACGCCTGTGCTTAAGGTGGAGGGCAGCGACTCCATCGCATACATTTGATGATGAAGAGCCTCCGTCACACCTGTGCTTAAGGTGGAGGGCAGCGACTCCATCGCATACATTTGATGATGAAGAGTCTCCGTCACACCTGTGCTTAAGGTGGAGGGCAGCGACTCCATCGCATACATTTGATTGTGAAGAGCCTCCGTCACACCTGTGCCTAAGGTGGAGGGCAGCGACTCCATGGCATACATTTGATTGTGAAGAGCCTCCGTCACACCTGTGCTTAAGGTGTAGGGCAGCGACTCCATCGCATACATTTGATTGTGAAGAGCCTCCGTCACACCTGTGCCTAAGGTGGAGGGCAGCGACTCCATGGCATACATTTGATTGTGAAGAGCCTCCGTCACACCTGTGCTTAAGGTGTAGGGCAGCGACTCCATCGCATGTATTTGATTGTGAAGAGCCTCCGTCACACCTGTGCTTAAGGTGGAGGGCAGCGACTCCATCGCATACATTTGATGATGAAGAGCCTCCGTCACACCTGTGCTTAAGGTGGAGGGCAGCGACTCCATCGCATACATTTGATGATGAAGAGTCTCCGTCACACCTGTGCTTAAGGTGGAGGGCAGCGACTCCATCGCATACATTTGATTGTGAAGAGCCTCCGTCACACCTGTGCCTAAGGTGGAGGGCAGCGACTCCATGGCATACATTTGATTGTGAAGAGCCTCCGTCACACCTGTGCTTAAGGTGGAGGGCAGCGACTCCATGGCATACATTTGATTGTGAAGAGCCTCCGTCACACCTGTGCTTAAGGTGGAGGGCAGCGACTCCATCACATATATTTATGGTGAAGAGCCTCCGTCAGTCCAATGTTTAAGGTGGAGGGCAGTGACTCCATCACATATATTTATGGTGAAGAGCCTCTGTCAGTCCAATGTTTAAGGTGGTGTAGTCAGTCACTCGTGGCTTCTTGGCCTGTTGAGTGACCTCTGTGGAGGTGGATGCAGATGCTGTGATACAAACAAACAAACAAAAACTGATCAATCCACTAAGATTTTTTTTAAAACATGTTTAAAGATGCTGCTTCTTATTCTATGTAATTTGATCAACTGTGTGTATCCAGTTTAATCCACTTTTCATCCCATCCCACATGAAAACACGCAGTGATCTACAGATATATTGCCTCACCT
Organism: Synanceia verrucosa; assembly: GCA_029721515.1. Taxonomy (NCBI): domain Eukaryota; kingdom Metazoa; phylum Chordata; class Actinopteri; order Perciformes; family Synanceiidae; genus Synanceia; species Synanceia verrucosa. Next base: position 48,131 of record JAQQSB010001691.1, on the reverse strand, counting down.
TCGGTCATTTTTGAGGCCTTTCTGTTGTCTGTCTTGATGTTTCTCTTTTTGCCCTACACAAAAACAACAAACTTAAAACACCATTCTTTTCAGTGATTTTCTTTCATAACTTATATGTCTGGAGAGCGTACATACATAGTTAAAGCTGGTCGACCAGCCAGGGTGTTGCTGCGAGTGCAGCTGTTTTTCTTCTTCTGCCTGCTTATAATATATGGCCTGTTCTTCAGCGGACAGTGACCTCCACATTTGTCCCAGGATGGCATGTTGTCCTGCCGCGCCTTTGCTGTCCACTTTGAGCGTCAGTTTTGGCCTCTGCTCTTTTATGAACAGCATGAAGGCATTCGGCGGTTTCTTAACATAATGCTCATCCTGCTGATGCTCTCCACGCTTTCTCTTTCTGTGGGAGAAAAACAGAAGATTCTCAGAAAAACAGTAAAGTCAGCAGAATAATAGGGTGGAATGCATTAAACCCATTACAATGACTGATAATAATAATAATAATATTCAAGCTTAATGTGGTTTTAATATGTGTAGTGACGACTGCTGCAGATGAGAGAATGTATTGATGAGGCAGACAGTGGCTAAATATCAGTGTACACTTCTGTCTATATGTTTGTTTACATTCATGTGTGCGTTATTTACTTCTGTCCAGTTTGCTGGCTCAGCCTGTATCCTTCAGGGAGCTGCATCACTGGGGTTTTGTCTTTCTGGAGACGCAAACATACAGAGGAGTTGGATGAACAAGACTCAGTGGAGTCACCTGTAACTCTGGCACTTGATATAACTAATAAATCATCAGAGTCATCTCCTAAATATTTCTAACAACAGTCTCATGCACACATTAGGAAAGTTTTCCATTCAAATAAAATGTTATTTTCCCTTCATATTGGATTGAAATAGGTTGTTTTCTGTCATTCTGTTGTGCTCATGCATCCACCACTGATTGATACCTGGGCTGTAACTACATTATTTTCATTAGTTATTAATAGTGGCTAATTGTTTGGTCAATTTCAAAAACCCAGGATGACATCTTGAAAATATGTTATTGGTCTGACTAACAGGCCAAAAGGTCATTGTCACTTAAAATATGAAAAATCAATCAATTGTCTGAAACTGCTGATAATTGATTACTCTGTCATCCTTTCAGCTCTGACTGGTATGCATCTTTTTTTGATGCAGGTATTGAGACAAGACTCTCATGAGCGCTATCCCTAACCTAAACTGATATCTTACCTTAAATCTGATCTGTCCCTGGCTATCAGCACCTGGCTGACCGTGCAGGGCACCTGGCAGCGTGACGTGTTGCAGTCCCTGGTCCATGATGGGAGTAGCTTGTCCGACATTCACTGTCTGAGCAGACATGAGTGAATGTGGCTGCTCACAGCTGTATGGTGCTGCTCCCAGGGAGGCGCACCCAGCATGAGCTCCACTCCAACTGCCATCAAGCTGATGGTCGACGCTGAACTCATGTCCTGAGGTGTGAGCACCTGCAGCACTGTTCAGGTGACTTGGTGGAGCTGATACCACGGGGATATGTTGAGGTTCTTCGTTGCTCAAACTGTTCATAAATTGAATAATTTGTTGTTCAACAGATTCAACACATGAATCAGAATGAGGCGAAGTGGACTCAATGTTGAATATATCGCTGATGCTCTCAAACAATAATCTGTTTTCAGCTTCATCCAGAAGACCTGTAAGAAGGTCCATGTCATCGGCAGACATGTTGCCATCCGTCTGATTACTGTGGAGTAACAGCTTGTGTTTCATTCTGAAAGTTATGGCACCTGTGACAAACAATAATGGATTTAATTAAAGGAAAATACAGGAGAATTTTTGACAGCTATAGTTCTTACTAACTTTGCAGATAAACATTTTAATGAACTTTCTGGTGTGTTTTTTTAAAGACTGAATAATCCAAAAGTATACATAAAATAATCAAAAACTGGTAAACTGGATTCACCACATAACACAGCATTTAAATACAGTTTACATGTTGATGTATCAGAAATAATAATCCAATAATATAATATATGAGACAATAGGAACTTAAAATGGAGCAGGTCTTTAAACTTAACTTGAAGTACCTTAAACTGTGAGAAATTTTGTAGAAAAGTGTTGTATTGATAGCTAACAGACCACTGGTGAAAGGTGTCTTGGAAATAATTATAATAGCTGGTTAATGAGCGTTTTACTCGCCTATAATCTCTAAGTATTTGTGTAATTGTGAACTTACTTAATGCAGATAACCGATGGACTGATGGATCACTGAGCTGAAAAGTTTTGTCTTTGTTTTTCTCTGAAGAAAGTAGACGCTTTCACAGTGAAATCCAGAGGTGAAATGAGCATAATGTTTACTGACAGACTGTTAAGTGTTTAGTGTGTTCCGTTCTGTGTTCTATTCTTTTTCATTCTTTTCCATTCCGGAACTTCTGTCATCATTTGCATATTTGGTTACCTGAGCAACCGCAAAGTAACTAAGTATTCTCAAAAATCAACAAGTGCATTGTTTTTTTTTTGTTTTGCTTTTTTTAACTAATGTATCTTAATACATTAGTCTAGTTTCCTACATGGGATGGATTTAGGTAGTGATCTGAAAGAGTTTGCAAAGGCCTCCTAATTCCAAACAGTTAGAAATGTATATGTACAAATGTAAAATTTAAAGATGTGTTTGCAAAAGCCTAACATAGTAATGGGAATGTCAAACACGTGTCTGTGCACACACACTCTGTCCTGAGAAGAGGTCAAGCAATCAAGCAACACCTGAGTGAACAGAGCAGCCATGTGTCCAGTGCTGTGAGGATTTAATCTGATATGGTACTAAAGGAGAGACTCCCGAGGTCAATATGGTGAAAAATTCAATATATCACCATGACACTTCCAATTCCATACATTATTATGGCTATGGCTCCTTTTTGTTTTTCTGAAATTCAGATATTAACTCATTGAGAATCACCTATTTTTTAAAACAGAAAGTGCCTTGTGCCAGTGTTTTTGTCCATTTTGAGTCATATTTTAAGAATATTTTGTACTATGTCTCTGAAAACACTGAATAGTTCAAACGAAAGAAGAGACTCTCTGTTTCATCATAAAATTTTTTTTTGTTTTTACCTTTTTCCATCCTTGTTTTATCAGAGGTAAAGTAGAGGACACTTTCACCAAAATCACCACTTTTTTTCCAGAATCTTTTTGTTTTGCTCTCGAATCTCGATCATCTCCACTTCCTGTTTTTATCTCTGTGGTATATACTGTCTACCTACGGTCCAACTACATCTTCCAGAAGCCCAGCATTACACACAGGCTGCAGGAGACTGCAATCGGCGACCCGCTGCCGAAAAACCACTTTGACATATTATTACATTGATGGCACTCAAGCATTGGATTTTAAATGACATTGAAATATGTCAATGGCACTCAAAGAGTTAAAATGTAAAACAAAAGAGAACTATAAAACCATATACTTACTCACACAAAAAAATGAAATAATGCCAACTTGTGGTGACTTTTCTATAAATCTAAATCTATAGATTTACAATCGACTAGGTTGAAAGGAAGACATTATGAATGCAAAATAGTCCAAAGTCTAAAAATTGATTGGTGCATGTAAAACATGGCTTGGGGAGTCTCCTCTAAAATGTTATCTAACTATAATTTACACAGTTGAGTTGAGATTTTTCTCTCAATTTGTACAACTCTGTTTAAATATTCTGAGAGTAAGAAAGGAACATTCTTTTGCATCTGCTGGATAATGATTTTCAGCTTGATGTGCATTCTTCAGCAATCCAGCAAAAACACAGCTAATAATGGGTAATTGCTCAAAAGTGATGACTATGTTCCATCAACGTTCCTCTGATCAACAGAAAATGATCTTTGAAAAGATTCTGACTTCCAGATATGAGCTTTTCTTGAACCTCATGAGATGCCAATAGGCAACGACTTTTAAATACAAGATTAATGTTAGTTGACTTATATCAAGGGGAGTTCAGTCCCCTTTACTGGGTCAAAATATTCCAAAGTTTTTTTTATGGAAAGCCATTTCAAACCTCAAAACTCCACTGCTCAACAGTATGTAGGCTGCCCTTACATCGTGGAGATTCAGAGGGAATGCAGAGGGATTTTGTCCTTTGGGTGGACCAACTTCTGTCTTGGTGTGTTACAAGGTTTGAGGTGCATGGGAATCTTATATTTACTCCAAAGTTGCATGATTTTTTTTTCCAAATACTTCAGCAATGTAGTGAATTAGTGCAGTATCATACACCCAACAGTGCATGATACCAATGCAAAAGCCTGTATGGGAAGCACCATTAACTCTTTGAGTGCTAGCCATTTTATAAAACAGAGAGTGCCTTGTGCCAGCGTTTTTGCCCATTTTGAGTCAACTTTCAAGACCCAAGAAGAGACTCTCTATTTCATCGTGAAAATTTTTTTGTTTTTTCCTTGTTCCGCTCTTGTTTTATCAGAGGTAGAATAGAGGCCACTCCCAACAAAATCACCACTTTTTTTCCAGAATCCGTCCTTTTTGCTCTCTAATCTCGATCATCTCCACTCACTGCTTTGATCTCCGTGGCGTATATTAACTCTGTGCTCCGACTACATCTCCCAGAAGCCCCAAAATTACTCACGGGCTGCGGGAGACCGCGATCGGCAACCCAGAGAAAACAGCAGAAAAAAACACTTTGACGTCATATTACGTCAATAACATTCAGCCGTCGGATTTTGAATCACATCATATTATGTCAATGGCACTGAAAGAGTTAACCACAATGTAAACCAATGTGTCCATATTAAAGGCTGAGAAGGAAGATTGCCTCCTGTGTTCACAACATTATTTTTCATTTTCATTTGAGAATACAACCTGTTGTCATCGCAACTTGTCACCTATTGCTACTTTGTGTTCAGTGGGCGTGCTCACCATAGCAACCCTTTGTGTTAATTCAGAATTAGGCAACAAAAAAAAATCACCATCGTTAAGTTTAAGGTCATTTATCACCCATAAGCCCTTGCACTTACCCCCGCAGTTGTTACGAAAACCCTCACAAGAAATGTTGTTATTGAAGGGCAATAACTGAGCAATGAGTCACTCATGTTCAGAAACAGAGAATCAGCATGAAGTGTTGACACTCATCCTGAAGTGAGGGGGGTTGAGTCATTTTCTGGACCATCAATGAACATGATTAACGTATTTGTCTGGCAGAAACCAGACAACTGAAACACATAATCTGCAAACAAATGACCAAAGAAAATAGAATGTTCATTGCTGCTGGCCACACAGTGTTGTTTATGAATGCATGTGCAAATATGATGATAATGCTGCAGTAAATGTGTCATTCACAACTAGTGGCAGTGTGAGGGCTAGGACACCTTCTGTGCACTCGTTGATGATTCACCTGTCAGAAGACACTTGTGGTACTCATCCTGTCTCTCCTTCATTATGTCACTCATACCATTTTGTGTCTCTCCTCCACTCACTCGCTGTTTAAATCATTTGCTCACTTGCTCCATCTTTAAAATGGCACACACACACTCACAAATGAGGGAGCTATCCATGTTCCTTGTATTCACTGACTGGTGGCATTACTGCCAATGAAAATCTGTATATTAATTATATTATTATTTTATTATTATAAACATGTCTTCTGTTACACGTTTTCCTCTGAGCTTCCTACATCCCACTAACCAATAAACTAATTCAACTGTATAAATTTACTACAGAGGGTGTTGTAGGCTAATCAACTATTGGTTCTGTGTGTCATTAAATGAAATAATTGACAGGCAGCATCTTCAATTTATTAACTCATTGAGCGCCATTGACATATTCCTTCATCATTTAAAATCCAACACTTGAGTTCCACTGACTTACGAAGAATCAAAATGTCCGCTCGCCTCTCATGTTCGATTTAATGTTATAAGGGCTTCAATTATTAGAACAATACAAAGTGTCAGAGTCCCTCATGTGGTCCAACAATGTACTGCAGATAAATTTGACAAATATATGAAGGACAATGTGCTGCGTCCCTCCTGTGGGCCCCGACCCAGTGTTTGGGAGTGTTTGCTCTCAACTATCAGCTTGTAAAGTGCTGCTGTTCATCTTTACTTCCTGTTCTTGTCAGTCAATCAATCACTTTTCACACCTCTGTTCACTACAGAAAAACCATCTGCTCGGAGGGGGGGTCTCCTGTTTAGCGCATGCTCAGTCCCACTCAGGGGAAAACCAATCAGGTTGGAGTAATAGCACAGTAATATTTGCATTGAGTGGATACAAGATGACCGCTTCTTTTCTAGTCCATCATTTGAGTCTATCAGCGGCCAGTTGTTCAACATGCCTGATACCACAGTGAAAGCGCCCAAGAAGGGCTCCAAGAAAGCCGTTTCTAAGAGCGTCAGCAAGACTGGCAAGAAGAAGAGAAAGAGCAGGAAGGAGAGCTACGCCATCTACGTGTACAAGGTGCTGAAGCAGGTCCACCCCGACACCGGCATCTCCTCCAAAGCTATGGGCATCATGAATTCTTTCGTGAGTGACATCTTTGAGCGCATCGCCGGTGAGGCCTCCCGTCTGGCTCACTACAACAAGCGCTCCACCATCACTTCCAGGGAGATCCAGACCGCTGTCCGCCTGCTGCTGCCCGGTGAGCTGGCAAAGCACGCTGTGTCTGAGGGTACCAAGGCTGTGACCAAGTACACCAGCTCCAAGTAAAGCTGCTGTTAAAGCACCAACACTAAGGCTCTTTTAAGAGCCACCCACTCCATCTGAAGAGATTTCCTCGTCTCGTTAAAGCGGAAGTGATTGACTAGACTCTAGAGATCTGTGTATGTGCCAATTTTTATAACAATGATAATTGATCGCAGGTCTCCAAAAGCAACTGCTTAAATTCCACCCGTAATAAGGTTGTTCTGTATTCTCTGAAATTGATAACCGAAAGGATAACTGAACTAGTTAAACATCTTTTGAATACGGTCTGCAAGATTATTTCTTAAGGAACGAGTATTATGGAAGGAAAAACAATAAAGTGTTGACATGTGCGAGTGAAGCTGTGCACGTGTGTGACATGGTGTCAAAGTGGAGAAGCAGCAGGTGAGATGCTGAGCTATGAAGCTTTGTGTGAGGATCCGAGCTGCGTTACTCACTCCATCACTTGTTCCTCCTACTACCTGTCCTTTGTCTATGAATCAGTGACGTTATTTATAAGTCAATGCGCTAAATAGTCGCATTGTTTTCCCGCGTCTTTAATTGATGACTGAGATAATTGGACACGATCACAGGCTGATATTAATATGTAGATTTCCTATAACGGAGAGGAGATAATTTACTATTTCAAACTCACAGGAGTTTGTGTTCAGTTCACTTATTTTAAGAAACGTGAAATTATAATTAGTGTTTTTTTTTATGAAGATATGCTTATGGTATGGTATTTCTTTTTGTTTTTTAATCAGGTTTTGTCTACTTTACTTCTCCTGCATTCCTCCTCTTCTGCAAATGAAATGAGTAAAAATGAGCTGTTATCAAATGGGAAAAGGACACGAGAAGGCTGAGGGATTTGACAGTCATTTAAGACCTCAACTACGTTTAAAATGAAATGTTAAGGTTAACATTGTAAACTTCTAACTTTTTACTGAGATGAGGTTTTTATGGAACAGTCTATTTTGCAGTCCTATCCTAAACAAGAATGAGTTGTACAATGTCTCACAGCATAAACTAAAACTAATTTATCCTAATACCTATAGATATCATAATGTGTGATAAATGTATGGCGCAAGAAAAAGCAGGAAGGGTCTCTTTGAGAAAGATGGGTGGCTTTTAAAAAAGCCTTTGATGTCGCAGCATTTGTTTGTGATCAGAGCTCACTTGTTTTTGGTTGCTGTTTTCTTGACTTTGGGCTTGACAGCTTTTTTAACGGGGGCTTTCTTGGCTGCAGGAGCCTTTTTAGCCACCGTCTTAGGACTCTTGGTGGTCTTCTTAGGACTCTTGGTGGTCTTCTTGGGGCTCTTGGTAGTCTTCTTGGGGCTCTTGGCTGTCTTCTTGACCGCTGCAGGTTTCTTAGCCTTCTTGGGGGATTTCTTGGTGGCTGCTGCGGTTTTGGGCTTCTTGGCCGCTGCAGGTTTCTTAGCTGCGGGCTTCTTGGCTTTAGGAGCGGCTTTCTTGGTCGGTTTCTCTGCAGCCTTCTTACTCACTTTGAAGGAGCCGGAGGCCCCGATCCCCTTGGTCTGGACCAGGGCTCCCTTGGCCACCAGGCTCTTGATAGCGGTCTTAACGCGGGCCTTGTTCTTCTCCACATCGTAGCCTCCGGCAGTCAGAGCCTTCTTGACGGCAGCAGCAGACACGCCGCTCCGCTCCTTGGATGCGGCCACAGTTTTCAGGATGAGCTCAGCGACGCTGGGGCTGCTCTTCTTCGGTTGAGACACCTTCTTCTTGGCTGCTTTGGCCGGCGCGGCTGCTGGAGCTTCTTCTGCCATTTTCCACTGAGAGTGTGAACCTACAAAGTTTAGCAGGAGAGACTGAAAGGAGTGTTGAATGGCCAGAGCAGGGGACTGTCCTTAAACACACCATGAGAACCGTGGAGACTCAACCCAGCCGTGGCTCCTCTGAGCATGTGAAAGTCATGCCACTTGTGTTTTCTGTGCACTGATAAAAGCCTCTAAAGTAAATGTGGAGAAGAGCTGAAGGCTCACAGTGAAGGGAGCCCTTAGTGGACTTGTGTCTCTTCATATTCAAGTCATGTTCAGCTCTGATGAGCTCTGCATTTTGTGTGTGGAGCCTCCAAAGATCACCTCCTCTCCTCTGTGACCAGCACTGTTCAACCACTTTTCCCACTCATTTCTCTGCTGAAATGATTAAAAATACCCAAGAGCTTCATCAAACGCTGTTTTCCAACTGGCCCACATGTTTGTCCAGTGACTCAGTGTCCAAACAACCATGTGTTGTTGATGTGTTTGGAATAAAGTGAAGTTATTGTGGGAGCAGCAAACACACTGATGATGGCTGAATCTTATGGTCCACTTTGGTCAGACTTCCTATCAGAGCTGCTCCCTGCTACTCTGAACATGTCCTCTGCTCAGCTCCACTTTCAATTATTAGTAGTTCCTCTCTGTTTTTAGTGGTCAAACACACTGATAAATAAATGTCTCCTCTCTGGGACAGCTGGGACACTGTTTGTATTGATATACAGAACAGTGCTGATGAACAACAGTTAATGTGCTCAGTAACATCACATCAGATTATCATCAATTATTTGACATTTGTTTTTATGTTTTGCTTCCAGCAGTTCAAAAATTATACAATGAATTACATCCAAATGTAAAAATGACACAAATTCAGTGGATTTTAGGAGATGTATGATAGTCTAGATGACATCATTTATCTTCGCTACAAAAGCTTTGTTTCTAATAATATAACATGAATGATTGTTATTGGTACCATGGACAGCTCTCTCATCGTTTCCTGCAGTGTTCATAATCTGGTTGACTGGGATGGGTGATATTAAAGGGGAAATCTGGACTCAAATTTGAATAGTAATAGGGTAGCCCTACTTATTGAATGTCTGTTATTTGAGAAATGAAAGTTTGTGTCATTTACTGGCTGCATTTCAGTGCCCCCTTCACTCCTGTTATATCAATATCAGCAAATTCAATATTGTTGGATTTTTTCTTCTCAAAGTAAATGATGCTTTGTTTTTGTGTTCATTTTCATCTTGAATTTTTCAAGTTAAACTTCCTTGAGGCTTAGTCGGAGTTTAAGTGCAATAGGACTCGAACAAAAATTTTATTTAGTCTCTCAATGGTGGAAGTTCATGTGTTACAGCCTCATAAAGGAGTACAACATACAACAACACTACTTTCACTTTAAAATACAGATAAGATTTCAAATAATAACTCAAACTAAATACAACATTGAAACTGTGGATTCGCTTTTTAAAATACCTGCAATGTAGTACTTAGGCATAAACGTTGTAGTTACCTTGGAGAAATTTGAATGTATTTTGTTTTAATAGTCCCGTCATAAACCCACACGTTAACTTACACTGCGTTGATTGTATGTGTATGACAGTTTGCCATTAATAGAAATAGAACTCTTCATGGGGAAAAGTAGGTGGTCCTTAAAAGGACCTTTGTTGTTTGTTGTTTTTTAACAGATGTGTGTGTTTATCCACCGAAGCCGTACAGAGTGCGTCCCTGTCTCTTCAGAGCATACACCACATCCATGGCGGTCACGGTTTTCCTCTTGGCGTGCTCGGTGTAGGTGACGGCATCACGGATGACATTCTCTAGGAAAACCTTCAACACACCACGAGTCTCCTCGTAGATCAGACCAGAGATCCGCTTCACTCCACCACGGCGAGCCAGCCGGCGGATAGCGGGTTTGGTGATTCCCTGGATGTTATCACGGAGAACTTTACGGTGACGCTTTGCGCCTCCTTTACCCAGTCCTTTTCCTCCTTTACCTCTTCCACTCATGGTCGCTGATTAATGCTTTATTACTGAAGCATAATCGCTGCTGCGTTCACAGCTCTCTAAATCCTGTCTGAGGACGTGATAGAAAGCAGGACGGGGAAAGGGTTGGGGGGGTAATTCATGGAGAGAATGAACTCTTTGGTGCTTTAGCGCCACCTACTGAACAACATTATTACTCAGGGACAGCATGTCTGCTTGAAGACTTGTTGCTCACAGTCAAGCAGCAGTAAAAAGTCCAGTAGTGAGCTTCATGATTCCAGTAGAGTATAAAGGAGAGTCATGGTGAGGATGTGATAAAAATGAACACAGATCAGTGACAGTGACACAGACAGAGCTGCTGTCTCTCTCCAGGGTGCTGAACCTGTGCTGCTGCTGAACTGAACTCACATGTGTTCAGTCCTGACTGCAAGTGTTCACCACCAGTCACACTGACAACAACTATCAATGACATGCTGCCACATTTATTATTATTATTATTATTATTATTACATAATGGAAATGAGATTCAAGGCTCAATGATGACTTTTTTAAAGCTTCCATCACTCTTTTTTAAATTGAAATTATTTTGCATTTGTTCTTCTTTCTTCTCATTTGTTCAGGCATTATAAAGCCAGTGATATTTCCCTTTTGTTGCCATTTGATTCATTTTCAGTATTGAGGCAAGGACATATAACCTATATCCAAGTTAATAAGTCACCATTACAAACGTACTTATTCTGTAATACTCACGATGGCAGAAATTTAATTTGCAGCAGAACGACAATCCCAAATATAAAGCCAACTATTTCAGTGTAAAGAAGAACGAGGAGTCCTGGAAGTGATGGTATGGCCTCCACAGTCCACGGAGTTTTTTAACACACAGATAGAAACCAGCTATAAATGATTCTAGGTGTCATCTTTCCAGCCATGCGTAAGGGCACTGCGTTCTGGCGCAGCATTTCTCAGTGATACTGCTTTCTCATTGCATCTCTATGCTTTACATGGAGAAACTAAACAATCACCCACTGGTGAAGTTGTTTCTACTAGTTACGTTAATATAAAGTGATGATTTAGGAGTCTCAAAAAATAGCAAAAACACTAGCCTTGACTTTTCACAGTAGTAGGTTGTGGTGTTTGTGTTTAGCACTTGAGTAAATGTTTAAATTATGACTATACATTAGTTGTACAAAGGTGTGTTGGGTGGAGGACGGAGCCCTTCAGTCCGAGTGAGGTGGCTCTTAAAAGAGCCGTTGTGGTGTGTGGAGCAGCAACAGAGAGTTTAAGCTCGCTCTCCACGGACGCGACGGGCCAGCTGGATGTCCTTGGGCATGATGGTGACTCTCTTGGCGTGGATAGAGCACAGATTGGTGTCCTCAAACAGACCGACCAGGTAAGCCTCGCTAGACTCCTGCAAGTCCATAACAGCGGAGCTCTGGAAGCGAAGGTCGGTCTTGAAATCCTGAGCGATTTCTCTCACCAGGCGCTGGAAGGGCAACTTGCGGATCAGGAGCTCCGTGGATTTCTGGTAGCGACGGATCTCTCTCAGAGCCACGGTACCGGGCCTGTAACGGTGAGGCTTCTTCACGCCGCCGGTGGCCGGGGCGCTCTTACGGGCAGCCTTGGTGGCCAACTGCTTCCTGGGAGCTTTACCTCCAGTGGATTTACGAGCAGTCTGCTTGGTTCTTGCCATGATTACTTTTCTTTCTCTGATCAGCAAATAAAGTAGTCTACAAGGATGGGACGTGTTGCTCTTAAACTGTGGGACTGGCTGTGAAATGGTGACGCTGCTTCAGACCTCCGGCTCCTGATTGGTGAAGGGCTCCTCTGGAGCTCAGCACCGCCTAGAGCAGCGACCCCCCCCCCCGCCCGAAACTGCACTGCTTATTGGCGGAGAGTTGTTTTGAATGGGTCGCCATCTGCTGAGCTGCTGGGCCCCTCTTCACTGGTTGGTCTATCAGGAAAAGTGCACATTCTGTGGACACATAAATGAGGGTTCTATTTCGTATAGGCTTCGCCCTTTAAGGCTATCACTAGTGGGTACATTCCTCGCGCATGCGCAGCACTGAAGCATTTTTAGTCCACGCCCACCCACTGCGTGGGCCCCACCTCCGGACTCACCTTATGTATAGATTGGGGTGAGACCGGGCGATCGGCTCCTTATTCTCTTCAGCCAAACATGATGCAGCACGAGAAGAAAGAAAACAAGTCATCCAGCGGCGTCCGTGAATGCCCCGTTCGCCGGACGGGATACATCATGAGCTGCGATCTGCATGCCCGCTGTGAGTCATGCCTCGGTCCGGAGCACGCCGGCTTGGCATTGACTCCGCAAGCGCCTTGCCCATACTGCAAGCTCCTTCCTGCGGCGGAGAGGCAGCGGAGAGCAGACGCTTTCGCTGCCGCCGCTGAGGATGTTTTCCTAGTCCTCGATTTATATCCGTTAGACGACGCCCTGGACTTTTTTGATTCGGGATCGGGGTCGGACGACTCCGCTCCCCCTCCTGGTTCGCCACGCCAGTCCGTTCTTGCTCTCCCCCTTCAGTCGGAGGGGCCAGAGTCTGATGAGGACTTCGCGTCTGCACAACGGGGTGTTCCTGTCTCCAAAAAGACATCACTGCCGGCCGCTGGGGCTCTTCTGCAGGAACTTCCGGTATTATCAAGAGAGCAGCAGCTTACAAGGACTTAACGGTTCCACCGGGTTCAGCCCCGCCTCCTCCGGACGACATGATGGGCGATTTCGCTGGGGCCAGGCGGCCCGACGCGACCCTGTCTGACCTCGCTTCCCTCCATTAAGACCTACCAGTCGGGGGCCGCGGCTGAGCCTGGGAAGTTGAAGGTGCCGGTCTCAACCTACGCTCCCATCACGAAGGTGGAAGGTTTTACAGATCACGGTTTTCCTCCCGTGCCTCCTCTGGAACCGAGCCTGTCTTCGGTGTTAAGACCGGCATGTTTGGCGGACGATGACCGGTTCCTCCCCCCTCTGCAGACCAGATGACAGAGAGATGGGCGATCGAGCCCATCAGTGTGCTTTTCAAGCCCCTGCTGCTGCCAATAACATTGCACTGTTGGCGTATTCCATGAACAAGATGGCGGCTGAGCCAGAGCTTCTGTCCGAACGGGCAGAGGAGCTTGGCAAAGCCGCCAGCGCCGCTCTCAATCTCCATCGCGGTGTCCAGCGCCCGAATCGCGGCGTGGCAGCAGCTTATTCATTGTAACATCTGGCTGCACTTGTCCTCCTCCACTCCAGGGGCTATGAAGAAGGAGCTCCTGGAGGGTCCCATTAGTCTGGACGGACTGTTCGGTTCCACTAAAGAGCAGTATTCCTGTTGAAACTCAGCCTGCATCTGAACTTGTCGGCTCGGCTGCAGCTGCACATCACACACTCCCCACACTGTGTGAGCCGGCGGCCTGTAACCTCTCGGTTAGCGGCCAGCACGGACTCACGTTGCCAAAGCAGCACAGCTCTTCCGTGTCACACTCAGATGTTTCCCCCATTCATGTCGTATCTGCACATGTATGTGATTATGAGCCCACGGGAGCTGTTACTACGCCTTGTGTGGACGTCGAGCGCACGCATTTGCCTGTACTCAGTGTCTCCTCTCCTCATTCTTCGATGTTTGAGAGTCATGAGGCGACGGTCGCTGTCTCTGCGTCTCGTGTGGACTGTACACACACATCTTTGTCTGTGTGCAGCGTCTCCTCTCCTCATCAACTGGTGAGTGAGGGTTATGAGCCCACGAGAGCCGTCACTGCGTCTGTGCGCAGCATATCTTCTCCTCATCCTTCGGTGTGTGAAAATCTGGCTGCTCCTCAATGTCACGTTTACGAGCCTTCCTCTCCTAAACGGCGACGCCGAGACACTGATGTGTCTGCTCATTACACACCGGGGTCTCCTCGGCAGCTGCTCGCCACGGGTCCGTGCGCGTAAAGGGCTCTCCAGAGACCTCTCGGCCCTTTCGGGCCGTGACCCCCATGGGTTGCTCCCGGGAATATTCCGGCGAGAGCAGCGGCAGCGAGGGCTCTGGCTCGGCTCGTCTCCATGACGACCGCAGCACATCAGCTAAATGTACGCCCGCTTTCAGAGCATCACTCAGAGTGGCGGTGCGTATGTTTGATGGACAGGCTGATCAGCAGAGGTTACACACTGCAGTTCGCCTCTCCCCCCCGCGGTTCAATGGGATTGTGGAAACAGTCATCACAAGAATCCCGGCTCGCTCTCCAGTCAGAACTGCAGGAACTCCTGGTAAAAAATGTGATTTCCAGAGTTCCCCAGGGGGAGGAGAATCAGGGTTTTTACTCCCGTTATTTCCTGGTTCCGAAAAAGACGGACGGCATGAGACCCATCCTCCATAATACAAAACAAACAAACAAATCAATAATAGAAAGACGGTTTCACATGTTGACGATTGGGCAGGTACTGGAATGTGTTCGCCAGGGAGACTGGTTCACTTCAATAGACCTGAAGGACGCATATTTTCACGTCGCCATCGTCCTGAAACACAGGAAATTTCTGCGTTTCTCGTTCCAGGGGATACAGTACCAGTACAACCGTCTGCCATTCGGTTATCCCCTGGCTCCACGCACCTTCTCCAAGTGTGTGGAGACGGCGCTGCAGCCTTTACGCACGATGGGGATGAGAGTGTTGTTTTATCTGGACGACCTGCTTTTACTGGCTCGCTCCAAACAGGAAGCAGCGGTACAGACGGAAAGGCTGGTGACACATCTGTCGAGTCTGGGCTTCACGGTCAACTGGAAAACGAGCTCTCCTCTTCCCTCCCAGTGTGTGATTTATTTGGGAGTGGAACTGAACTCAGCCAGCATGAGACCACGGCTCTCTCAGCAGAGAGTGGAAGCGCTGACAGCTGTTCTTCATCGTGTCACGCCTCGCAAAGTTGTGACAGTGCTTTCGGTTATGCAGCTGCTAGGCATGATGTCAGCAGGCCATGTGGTGATTCCTCTGGGCCTGCTCCACATGAGACAGCTGCACAAATGGTTCATTCGTCTGCGCATCGACCCAGTGCGTCAGCGGAGACGCATGGTCCCCGTTCCTCTCTCGGTGGGCTCAGATTTAGCTCACTGGAGAAATCCTCACACCCTGTTAGCGGGGGTACCTCTGGTAAGAGTTACGTCACATATCTCGGTGTTCACAGACGCATCTCTCTCAGGGTGGGGAGGAACGTGTCTGTCGCAGGTGCCGGGGGGACAGTGTCCGGAGACTCACTTGTCTCTCCACATAAACATGCTGAAACTTCTCACTGTATGGAAAGTAATCCAGCATTTTGCTTCGCTGCTGCGGAATCAGCATGTTCTGATCCATACGGACAACAAAGCAACAGCGGCCTACATAAATCGACAAGGGGGGGTCCGCTCTGCTCAGCTGCTGAACATGGCCAGACGGCTGCTGTGCTGGGCGCACACGCACCTGCTCTCCATCAGAGCGGTGCACATTCTCGGAGTATTGAACAAAGGAGCGGACATTATGTCGAGAGGAGGCCCTCAACAAGGGGATTGGAGCCTCCATCCAGATCTGATTTCTCAGATTTGGAGCAGATTCGGCAAGGCGGAAGTAGATTTGTTTGCCACACACGAGAACGCACAATGCACCCTCTGGTTCGCGCTGAGCACGCGAGACAATCCTCCGCTGGGAGTGGACGCGTTCGCGCATCGGCCGTGGCCCAGGGTGCTCCTTTACGCATTCCCACCCGTTCCGTTGATCCCTCGGGTCCTGGACCGAGCGCAGGAGGAGCGACTGTGATTTTGACTGTGACTGTGAGTGATTTTGATAGCTCCGGAGCGCACAGGCGCACCGTGGTTTCCATGCCTGCAGCAACTGTTGTCAGGCCGCCAGTGGAAACTCCCGTGGCGCGGGGACGCTCTTTCTCAGGCAGAGGGAGCGATCAGGAGTTACCCGGTGATAGGTCAGCGTCTGTGGGCCTGGCTGCTGAACGGGAATGTTTAGAGAGGCTGGGTCTCTCTCAGGATGTGGTGCGCACTACCCAGAGCGCAAGAGCCGCTTCTACCAGGGCATCTTACACAGCCAAATGGTCAGCTTTTCAGCGTTGGTGTGTAGAAAGGAGCCTGGACTCCACTGCGTGTCCTCTGCCTCACGTACTTTCATTCCTGCAGCTGTTGGTTGACAGGAACTTGGCTTTCAGCATAGTGAAGGCTTATGCTGCGGCTATTTCCTCCTGTCATGAAAGTTTCGGTGACAGATCGGTGTTTAGCCACCCTCTGATGAAATGTTTCCTGAGGGGCGTACGGAGAAACAGACCCGTGTCACGCCCTTTAACCCCTCAGTGGGATTTGGCGCTGGTTTTACACGCACTGATTAGGGCTCCTTTTGAGCCTTTGGAGCAGGTGTCACTTAAGTTTTTGTCAGGCAAAACTGCGCTGTTGTTGGCTTTGACATCTGTAAAGAGAGTCAGTGATTTATCTGCTCTCTCTGTGGCTCCCTCGTGTCTCAGGATCCAGGGGGACGGCAGCTCAGCTGTTTTACGGCCTAACCCAGCTTTTATTCCTAAGAGCATCACGAGCTCTTTCAGATCCAGGGTAATAACCTTGGATGTTTTTTTCCTTCCCTCATAGCTCGGAAGTTGAAGCTACGCCTCATCTGCTCTGCCCGTGTGCGGCGCTGTCTTGTTACGTGACGCGCACTGCTGCCTTGCGACGCACCCAACATCTATTTGTGCATTACAGGGAACAGTCTCTGGGACTCCCCCTCTCTGCACAGCGCTTGTCACACTGGCTGTGTGAGGCTGTGTCGCAGGCATATCTCTCCTCTGGAGTGGATCCCCCGGAGGGCATCAGAGCGCACTCCACCAGAGAAATCTCTTCCTCCACGGCTTTGCATGGAGGAATGACAGTGGAAGACATCTGCTCTGCAGCATCTTGGTCTTTCATCCGTTTCTCCCTACGAGATGTCTCCAGTTTCTCTATGACTCACTCTGTACTGAGTGTTTTGGCAGAGTGATTGACGTCGGATGTTTTTGTAGTGCGCTCTCCTTCCTGCCTGTTGGCGCATGGAGAGCTGCCTCTCTATCCCGCTCTGTTCCTCGCTGGACTGTTACAGTGCGTAACCTTCGTCTCCACTTCGTCACAGCAGTGGGCTTTATTACTCCCAGCATTATTCCTATCATGGATGGAAGTGGCGCAGGAGGACCGTGAAAAGACTGCCAACATCACCGGCCAGGGCCTCTACCAGTTCAGATCCATGCTCACATGTGCACCAGCGACGTTCCAATGGCTTATGGAACTAGTGTTAAAGGAACTGCCATGGCACATCTGTATGGTGTATCTTGATGACATATTGATTTACAGCAAGTCATTTGAAGGTCATCTTTCTGCTCTGGGGGAGGTCTTCACCAGAAGCGGAGCAGCTGGGTTACGGCTGAACGCCAGGAAGGGCCACCTGGCCCGGGATCATGTGGTCTCCCTTGGGCACGCCATCTCAGCTGAGGGACTTCGCCCTGACCCCAAGAACACAGAAAAGGTGAAGTCATGGCCTGTGCCGAGGTCCGCCACGGAGGTGCGTGCCTTCCTGGGGCTCTGTTCCTACTACAGGAGATTTGTGAGGAGCTTTGCCCAGCATGTCGCCCCCTCAGTCACCTTACGGGAAGAATGTCCCATTTCGGTGGACTGCAGATTGCCAGGAGGCGTTTGAGTTCCTGCGTGGATGCTCTTTGTGCTGAACCTGTCATGAGTCACCCAGACTTCGCCGCCGCTTTATTCTATACACCGACGCTTCCCAGGTCACGGTGGGAGCAGTGCTGGCACAAGATGATGACGGTCTGGAGAAAGTGGTGGCTTATACTAGTCACTCCCTCACGGCAGCCGAACGACGATGGTCTACATATGACAGGGAGCTGTGGGCAATAGTGTGGGCTGTGGGCATTTTTTGGGTCTTCACCCGTTAACCATTTTACAGGTCACCAGCCGTTGTTGGGCCTTCGGCGGCTTCCCAATGATAACGACAGAACGTGCCGTCGCAGCCGATGGGCCCTGGAACTAGACCCTTACGACTGGGTAATCGTGCACAAAAGTGGAAGTCAACACGCTAATTGTTGGAAATTGTACATAAGTTATCTCACGTAATCCTTCACTGATCTAAAAACTAGACAATCATGCTTGTAATTAATGTTGCTTTGCTTGCAAAGCTTGCTGTTGTTGTACAAGTGTCTTAACAGTTGCTGTGAGAAAGAGGAAGCTTCAGAGATGCAGCGACAAAGGAAGATGGATCCACAAGACACTGACAACAGGAAACAGAAGCTGCCTGTAAGACCACAGGACAGAAGAATAAGTCTAGACCGGCTCAAGTTTCAAAACATCAGCAAGAATACACATATAGGACACACACACACATTAGTGGTGGAGGAGCTGACTCACTTCCCCCTTCCTTTAGTCAGCTCCCCCATTGGCTGTACCTAGGGCCTTCCTACAGAATGAAGAGAAAGGGAGCACAGATGAGGATTTTAGAGTAGTGAGAAGTCTGTGAGCCTTCTCTTGCTCTCCTTGCAAGTTTCTAAAAATCATTTGCCATCTCCTGTCTGTTATTGATAAATGTCTTTTGCCTTTTAGGACCTGACATTTCTTGGGGGCTCGTCCGGGATCCCAATACTGCCTGACGATTCCAGAGGACGGGTAAGACGACAGCTTAAGACCGTGGCCACGGCAACCTAGACCCTTTCCGGGAGCTGGCCTCCTCCCGTCGTCTGGGGTCCGACGGCTGACGGGATTCCGACAGGAGACGTAAATTGGTGAGCATACTTTTCCTTTAAAAAGGGGGAAAGTAAAACTGAAGGAGTCACGTCCGCCGAAGTAAAATAGGTACAGAATTAGTAGTAGGTTACGACGCCTGATAATAGTTGTGTTAAATTAAAAGAATAGTACCTAAATAGGTGACGAGGCCTGATAATACTCGTGAGGAAAGTAAAACCCTGAATATCCTAGGCACTGGCAGGTAAATAAATAACGGGGAGTGACTCCAGTGAATGTGTGAGTGAATGGGAAGGTAATTCCACTAGGAATTCTTCCATACTAAAACAGTAAGGATCAAATGGTGGGCCTCAGAGGAAGCACAGGCAAGAATTCTCCACTCTCAGTAGAGAGTTGAAGTGAGAATTACCTCTGGAGGTTAATTAAAACTGCCGTCTTACTGAAGAGAAATTCAGTCTGTAGGACACCCTAGGTGCATAAGACTGAACCAAAACAGAGATTAAAATGGGGCAGAGTAATACTAAAACAGATCCTTTTGAGGGGTTGGAGAGTAATGACTGGAAAGTAATGCAAGCGAAAGGACCAGATCATGTCCAATTTCTACAATTGTGGCAACAACAGTTTGGTTATACAGGACAGTTAAACACTAAGGCCTTAACTAAATTACAGGAAGATATTCAAAAGAAGGCGAAGGGAAAGCCAAAGAAAGAAAAGAAATTAGGGGGAGACAAAGTAAAACTGTGGATAACAGTAGCACGTAAACGGGAAGAAGGACAGAGAAAGGAGAAGGAAAGAAGAGAAAGAGAGAAGTTAGAAAAGTCACAGAAACAACTCCTAGTTGCACGACAGGAAGATAATGAGACAGGACCAAGAGGTAGAGTGATAGGGAGAAATCAAGTAGGAGAGGGAAGTAGTGAAAGTGAGGCGGAGCCGTTGACCGCCATACCTAGACTATATC
Organism: Synanceia verrucosa; assembly: GCA_029721515.1. Classification (NCBI taxonomy): domain Eukaryota; kingdom Metazoa; phylum Chordata; class Actinopteri; order Perciformes; family Synanceiidae; genus Synanceia; species Synanceia verrucosa. Next base: position 28,042 of record JAQQSB010001691.1, on the reverse strand, counting down.
CAGACATATCTACAGAAGTGATACCAAAGCACCCAGACCAGACTCAACTAAGCGCGCTGCCACCCCCGTATGTGTCACACACACCCAAACCAACGACTAGATCAGCAGGAACGGTAGGAAACTGGTCTAAACAGATAGGAGGACTGTTAAGTCCCGGAGGACAGATAAGAAATCCTCAACCAGACAACTCAGACATGTACCCTATGATAGAAGTGGCTAATCCTAATGTTGCGCCCGGAGAAGACCCAACCATCCTAGTGTACAGGACTTGGACACAGGAAGACATAAAGAAAGCTGTAGATGGAGTTCCACCACCACAGGAGGGTGTAGAGGACTTTATTGATGGTATGGAAGGTTTGAGACGATCATGTCATCTTAGTGGACCAGAAACTCAACAGATATGGATGGCAAAATTGGGTCCAAAATGGCATGTTGTGAAGGGAAATTGGGATCCGCAACTCAATGGTCAGCCATTAGGGCACGATAATCCATTATTGGATGGTAGAGTGAATGGGCTGTGTGAAAGGGCAAGGCAGAGGTAGAGGAAGAGGAGGTTATGACAGAAACTCAGAAGGCAGACAGAGAGGAAATGAGTGCTGGAGCTGTGGAGAAGTAGGACATATGGCTCGAGACTGTCCTAAAAATAGAGATAAAAACTCCCAATGTACTGCATGACTAGAACAGGAAGATGGGGTTGCACTGAGCACTCAACTGATGAACCAGAACTCGCATTGACTTTACAAGACCTATTGCTGCAGAAAGAAGATAAGCCAGAAATAACTCTATTAATAAATGGTAAGCCAGTTATATTTCTTTGTGACTCAGGAGCATGTAGAACATCTTGCAGGGAGACAGTCCCAGGTGCAAAAGAAAATGGGCAAACATTAGCAATTAGATCAGCAACAGGGGCAATATCACTAATCGCGGAGTCACAACCTGTCTATTTGAGAGACCCAGAAGGGGAGGTGTGCAGGCTGCCAATATTACTGTACCCTCAATGCCCAGTGAACCTATTAGGAAGGGATGCTATGACGAGACTGGGACTATCATTGATTTCTTCTCCTGAGGGAGAGCTCAAAGTAAAAAGGAGAAAAGACCTAGAGAATGGGGACATATTTGTACTAAAAGGCGAGGGAGTACCAAAGTATTTTTACGCTCTCGACCTACCAAATAAGCCACCAAGTAATGTGGGAGAGCAACTGATGAAAAAAGGACGACAGGCTGCTGTTGTACAGCATGATGAGATGTCATCCGATGACTTGCACATCACCATGTGGTATAAACACGCTCCAGGAACAGATCCAAGGTATGAAAATAACCTGAACAGGTACACACCAGCAAAAGTAACGTTAGAGTATCTCTATACAGATTCTTTAGGATCGGCTGCAGTTTCCGTCATCCTCCCACCAGACCTACAGCCTTTGCTAAGGTCATACTATCCAGCACACGTTTCACTATGTAAAGCAAGACATGTGAAGTGGAAAGACTTGGGACGCCTGGTGAGAGAGGGACAGGAAGCAATAGATTGGAAACTCGCTGGAGAACATACATGTACTAGTGCTTCCACTGGTTTGACCAGAATTACTCTGTTCTGGACAACATCAGTCCAAGCAGCAATACACTTACAAGAGCAGACATGATCAAAAACTGAAGAGGTGTTTTTGGAGCAAGAACAGGAAAAGCTGTTAGAAGATGTGCCAGAAACCTTATGGTCCACGGGACCATCAGATGTGGGCCTGATTAAAGTTGCGCAGCCAGTTGTAATAAGACCAAAAACAGAGTACAGACCATGTGTACGTCAATATCCATTGAAACCAGATGCTATAGCTGGAATTACTCCAGTAATAGAAGATTTAAAAAAGGCAGGAGTAATAGTTGAATGCCCAGATTCACCTTGTAATACACCTATATTCCCTGTAAAGAAACAAGCTCCGTCTATTGGATGGCTTAATGGTACAGGATTTACAAGCTGTAAATTCTGCAGTTATTCAAAGAGCACCATGTGTTCCTGATCCACATACACTGCTCAATTCACTGAATCCAGACTCCAAGTGGTTCACTGTAGTGGACATCAGTAATGCATTTTTCTCAGTTCCCGTTGATAAAGATAGTCTGTTCTGGTTTATGCTTACCTTTCAGGGAAAGCGCTATACCTTTACTAGACTTCCACAAGGATACGCTGAAAGTCCAACAATATATTCACAAGCAATGACAGCTAGCATGTCTACTTTTGACCCTCCAGGGGGTAGTCAAATACTCTTGTATGTAGATTATGTTTTATTATCCTCCCAGACGAACAAACATGTTTAGCGGATTCTAATGCATTGTTAAAACATTTAGCTGAACAAGGTCATAAAGTCAGTAAAAGCAAGTTGCAGTTATGTCAACAACAAGTAAAATATCTAGGGCACATTCTCAGTGCAGGAGGAAGAACTATATTGGAGAGTAGAAAAGCAGCCGTATTGCAGGCACCAAAACCAACAACAAAGAAACAGATGATGTCATTCTTAGGGTTGACAAATTACTGCAGAAGTTGGGTTCCCAATTATGCAGAGATAGTGAGCCCTTTGCAAACAATAATGTACAAAATGATTTGAAAATGTCCTCACATTTGGAGTGAACATCAGAAGCAGAAAAGGCATTTTGTGATATAAAGCAAGCTCTAGTATCAACCTCAACACTAGCATTACCAGATTACAACAAATCTTTTGTGCAAACAGTTGACTGCAAAGGACATTTTATGACATCTCTGCTTATGCAACAACATGGTGGTAAAATGAGGCCAGTGGCTTACTATTCATCTAAAATGGATGCAGTAGCATGCGCACTACCACACTGTGTAAGAGCTGTGGTAGCAGCCTCATTAGCTGTGGAGAGTAGTGCAGGAATAGTACTATTTCACCCACTAACATTGAAAGTACCACATGCAGTCTCAGCACTGTTATTACAGACAAATATGATATTCTTATCTCCCGCGAGACACTTGTCATGCATGGCTACTCTTCTGTCACAGCCACATTTGACTATTGAAAGATGTACAGTGTTAAATCCAGCCACATTAATACCACTCCCTGATGATGGTGAAAAACATGACTGTCAAGCGGAAGCAGAGAAAACCGCAAAGAGTAGAGAAGACTTGTCAGATGTTCCCTTACTGGAAGGAGAAGTACTATTTGTAGACGGCTCTTCTAAAAAAGATGAACTGGGCAAGACAAAAACAGGATATGCTGTAGTTACTGCAACAACTGTATTGAAAGCAGAACCATTGCCTAGTTCCATGTCAGCGCAAGCAGCAGAGCTAGTTGCGCTCACGGAAGCCTGTAAATTAATGAAAGGAAAAATAGTAACCATATATACAGATAGTCAGTATGCTTTTGCTACAGCACACATCTTTGCTGGCTACTGGAAAAACAGAGGCATGGTGACATCTACAGGGAAACCAGTGACACACGCTGAATTGCTTACTGAACTGTTGGGGGCAGTAAAATTACCAAAGAAACTCGCAATATGTAAGTGTCAGGCTCATACATCAGGGCAAGATCCTATCTCAAAAGGCAACGCCTTTGCGGACAGGACAGCAAAAGAAGCAGCGATGAGGCAAGCACAGATAATGACATTTGAGACTCAACAACATTTGTCTAAAAACGTACTACGGGACATGCAACAGCAAAGTCCTGAGGCAGAACTTAAGCAATGGAAAAGCAAAGGGGCTACAGTCAAGGATGACATTTATGTATGACCACAAGGAAAGCCAATCCTTCCAAAAAACCTATATAAATGGGCTGCTATATTGAGCCATGGTTTGACACATGTCTCAACAGGAGGGATGGTGACACAGGTACAAACTAAATACACTACCTATGGCTTTAATCTATACTCAAAAAATTTTTGTAGAGCTTGTTTAACATGTGCACGGCATAATGCTCAAGGTAATTTAAGGCCAAAAAGGGGTCGGTTTCCACCCCCACAATATCCATTTCAGGTCATACATATGGATTTTATTGAACTAAATAAATGTGAAGGGAAGAAATATTGCCTAGTGATTGTAGATGCGTTTTCAAAATGGGTAGAAATATTTCCAACAAGTCATCCAGATGCACTAACCGTAGCCAAAGCATTATGTAGAGAAATAGTACCCAGATATGGCATTCCAGAGCGGATCTACAGTGATAATGGCACACATTTTGTGAATCAGATAACAAGTAACATAGGTAAAATGTTCAAAATAGATTTAAAAAATCACTGAGCTTATCATCCACAAAGTGCAGGGCTTGTAGAAAGGACAAATGGCACGATAAAAAATAGGCTAAAGAAATGTATGGCTGAAACGGGTAGGTCATGGGTAGGATGCCTTGATCTAGTGAAAATGTATATGGATATCACCGGTAAGACAGGTCTAACACCATATGAGGTACTGTTTGGGAGACCATACAGAATACCATGGTTTACTACAAATTGGGAAACTGGAGAAGAGCAAACTCTAGCAGATTACATGAGGAAGATGCTAGAAAAACAACAAAGTAAAACTGATGAGTCTCCACTTATGTCTCCGCAGCAGGAAGACTTAGTGTCACCAGGAGACTGGGTGCTGATTCGCAGTATAAAGAAAAAGCATTGGAATGAACCAAAGTGGGAGGGACCCTACCAGGTACTGTTAACCACACCAACCGCACTAAAGATAGCTGAAAGATCTACTTGGATCCACTTGACCCATTGTAAGAGAGTCATTTTGGCTGAAGACTCCGACAGGAGGTGAATCAAAGTCTGATAATAGGGTGGACTCAGACGTGTAGAGTCTGGGTAGACCTGAAAGTCAGTGAAGAAATTATAAGACACCAAACCAAGTAGAGGAGAATATAGTACTCCAAAAATGACTCCACTGTGGTTGAAGTGTTCCATTAAAGGAGGAATATGTGCAGTTTTCACTATAGTAGTGTTTCTACTAGTGTGGTATTTGTGGTCACCTCCAGGGAGTGTGCAGCAAGCACACCCCACGCCATTCAACTCCTCCCTAGGACGATCACTTAGGAGAACAGGAACTGGCCAAACAGAGGAAGACAAGAGCAAACATGCATGTGGAACAGGCGTACTAGATGGTTTGTTTTGTCTTCCCCCAAATGGCACATACTCACTCTGGGTACCACACAACAGTACAAAGCCAGGAGATAGTCTCATAGTAGTTAGTGAGGACCACAAGTGGTATGGTAACAATTCTAGGTCCACCCTATCTACAGTAGCTGGAGCAGGGGGACTATGGATAATCTACAATAATACTGACAAATGCAGATGGTCACTAAGAACAAATGGTACTGGCAGCTCTATGACAACATACAGAACCTGTTATCACTGTCTGGGTTGGTACGTGTATAAAGATGGGAAGATGCTCAAACAACCAGGGAAGACAAACCGCGGTGTGTTTCTATCAGTCTGTCGACTACCTACTGTCACAGTTCCTGTCACTGATAGTAAAGGTACTGCAGAAGGTAAGACGATTGTAAAAACTACAAATGATTGGTGGCTACAGGCGAGACAGGAATAACAGGACATACTAACAATTGGCTATTAATGGCTGAGCAGGCTGCAGGCAGTGTGAGACAAGACTGTGTGGTATGTATGGGACCAAGACCTATACTGAAGGTAACAGTAGCTGCTGTTCCACCAGATTATGTTATAACTGTAATGAACAACAGTGTAATGACAGACTCTAATTTAACTGTTCATGATGAAATATTTCCTGCAGTTCCCAGCCCAAAAGAAACCGCTTGTTTCACAGTACAGTGGCTATGCAAAATTTCACATGTGTGAATCTTACAGGAAGCAATCACAAACTAAGTACAGTACCAGAAGACTATTGTAGCACAATTCATGTTACTAACCATTCCTTTGTACCAGTAAGTAGAGCGGACCTCTGGTGGTGGTGTGGGGCTAATCAATTGTATGATGTCATTCCCACCAATGCTTCTGGACGGTGCAGTTTAGTTTCACTTTTACTACCTGTAAATGTAATCCCCACATCAGTGGAAGAATTGGTGCAAGGTCAAAATATGGGTCCCCGGAAGACCTAAGACGACTAGAGACGATCTACTGTGGAATGGACTGATGATGACCCAACATATATAGATGCAATAGGGGTACCAAGAGGTGTTCCTGACGAATACAAACTGGCAGATCAAGTTGCTGCAGGATTTGAGAGTATTCTCTGTTGGTGGTGTACCACTAACAAGAATGTTGACAGAATAAATTACATCCATTACAATGTGCAACGCCTAGGAATTGGACTCAGAAAGGTTTTGAAGCGGTACATCAGCAGTTATCTGCCACGTCACTTATGGAATTTCAGAACCGCATAGCAGTGGACATGTTGTTAGCAGAGAGAGGAGGCGATGCTCCATGTTTGGTGATCAGTGCTGTACTTTCATACCAAATAATACAGCTCCAGATGGGAGTCTGACTATTGCGCTTAGAGGGATTACGAACGCTGAATACTAAGATGAAGGAGCATTCTGGGGTAGATACATCTCTGTGGGATGGCTGGATGAACATGTTTGGAAAATACAAGACGCTGGTACAATCGCTTCTTGATGTCTGTGGCAGTGTTTGCTGCTCTGTTGACCCTGTGTGGATGTTGTTGCATCCCCTGCATCAGAGCCTTATTACAGCGCCTGATTAATACCGCCATCGCCCCAGTACAACATGATTATCAACAACTGTATCCCTTACTAGCTACTCAGGCCAACGAGTATGATGGCGCAGAAGCACTGAATGAGGAAGAGACTGGTGCAGACATGGAGTAGCCTCACTCTAATGACTTTAACCAACTGACCTCTGAGTGTAAACATTAATTTGAGTAATCTAGAATTGTAAAAATCAATTCGCTTCCTTTATCTGAACTCTATACTGAAAACCGAGAGGAGTGGTATAGAGGGATGTGAGAGTGGAAGGATTAATGTGATAAACAGGAGGAAATTGTACATAAGTTATCTCATGTAATCCTTCACTGATCTAAAAACTAGACAATCATGCTTGTAATTAATGTTGCTTTGCTTGTAAAGCTTGCTGTTGTTGTACAAGTGTCTTAACAGTTGCTGTGAGAAAGAGGAAGCTTCAGAGATGCAGCGACAAAGGAAGATGGATCCACAAGACACTGGAAACAGGAAAAAACAGGAAACAGAAGCTGCCTGTAAGACCACAGGACAGAAGAATAAGTCTAGACCGGCTCAAATTTCAAAACATCAGCAAGAATACACATATAGGACACACACACACATTACTTTCCCCTTTCCCCTTCCTTTAGTCAGCTCCCCCATTGGCTGTACCTAGGGCCTTCCTACAGAATAAAGAGAAAGGGAGCACAGAGGAGGATTTTAGAGTAGTGAGAAGTCTGTGAGCCTTCTCTTGCTCTCCTTGCAAGTTTCTAAAAATCATTTGCCGTCTCCTGTCTGTTATTGATAAATGTCTTTTGCCTTTTAGAACCTGACACTAATGCTGACGCTCTGTCACGCAGACCCGACCCAAGTGCAGAGCTGACGGACGAGAATTCCCCTGATGCTATCCAAACTCTAGTGCACAAAAGTACCCAAACAGTTATGGACAATGACCCCAGCACTGTGTGCGCCATAGAGACTCCTGCTTCTACCACAGCCCCACACCAGCCCCCAGTTCCAGCCCCAGCCCCCATTTGCCTTCTGATCCTCGGGCTTGTGTGGACTGGGCCTTAATCTACACTCTGTCACACAATGGCTCCAATAGTAGGGAGCTTCAGAGTGACGCTGACATTGGACAGGTATTGGCCTGGCTGGAGGAAGGTCAGAAACCTCCTAGGTGGAGACTGAAGGATGCTAGTCAGGGTTTGAAGAGACTGTGGCACGATTTTCCTAGACTGATTTTCGTTGATAGACTGTTGTGCAGGGTTGTGTGGCCGTCTGAGGTGGGGCAAACGACACAAATTGTGGTTCCTGCTGTCTTGGTCCCCGAGGTCCTCGGACACCTGCATGGCACGCCTTTGACGGCTCACCTGGCATCTGAATGGGTTTTGACATGTGCCCGAGGCATTTTTACTGGCCCACTATGTACGGTGATGTTAAAGCTTGGTGTGATCAGTGCTACGCCTGTCAAAGAAGGAAGTCCTGGTTCCTGGACATCCCCAGCCGACCGCGACTGCCCGGCATAATGGCGGCTCAGGAGGAACGCATCCAGCGCCACGAGGAGGAAGTAGCGGCGGCGCGCCAAGGCATAGTCACCCTTTCCTCCGGGCAGCAGGAGTTTTCGGACACCATGTCGGCCCGGTCGACCATCTGACCCAGCTGGTCGGCGAGATGTCGGCGCTGCTGCAATCCAGCCATGCCACCACCCGCACAACGCACTCAAAGCTGTCACCACCTGCTCCTGCCCCGCCGCCCTCCTCCGCCTACAAGCTGTCTGGCGCCATCCAAGTTCTCCGTGACACCGACGACTGCAGAGCTGCTTCCTGGTACAGTGCAAGTAGTTACATTTTGAAATGACTCCGCATGCTTTTCCCTCACCCCGCTCCAAGATGGCCTTCATTACTTCCCATCTCACGGGCGCAAATCACGGAGTGGGCGAGAGGGTCCTATATTTGCCAGAGTGTGGACCTGTTGTTTGATCACACGGCAACGGGAGCAGAGACACTGGAGACACTAAACTCCATTACTTCCGCACGGTGGCCGCGGACAGCGGATGGCCCAACCGACCTCTACGAGACACTTTCCTCGCCGGTTTAATCCCAGAGATCCGGAAGGAATTGCTTCCATGGAAACACCAAGACCTCGACTCTCTTATCGCCTTGGCCATCAAGACGGAGAAGCGCCTTCAGGTCCTCCGCGGGAGAAGCAGCGCGAGTTTGAGCGCCGACCTACCAGGAAACCACGCCCGAGGCGCCCTCCCCATCTACACGGCAAGGCCCCCGGATTTTCCCACATCCGAGGGGGAACCCATGCAGGTGGGTCGCACCCGCCTTTCCCCTGAGGAAAGACAGCGCCGGATGAGAGAGGGACGATGCCTGTATTGAGCTGGACAGGACCACCTCATCAAGGACTGTCCTTTAAAAGGACCGGCTCGCCAGGCTACCCGAGGAGGGCGCTGGTGAGCCGATTCTCCACTTGATGCCAGTCTCGTCGTCGCCTAACCCAGGTAACCCTCTCGTCACACACACAGACGCTTCACATCCAAGCCCTTATAGACTCTGGGGCAGACATTTGCCTGCTGGACGGGGGGTTAGCTAAAAGACTAGGGGTGCGACCGGTTCCTCTCAAGGAGCCTCTAGAGGCTAAGACCCTGGATGGGAATGCTCTGTTCACCCTCACCCATCAAACTAACCCCCTAACTCGCTCTCTAGCAGGTCATGTGGAGACTATCACCCTGTGCTTCTTTAAGTCTCTACAGCCTTCGCTGGTTCTTGGTCTGCCGTGGCTCCAAAGACACAACCCCCAGGTAGACTGGCGTTCCGGAGGGGTCCGCTCCTGGTCCCCGGAGTGCAGCACCTCCTGTCTGCGTCCTGCAGCATCCCCTGAGTCATCGGGTCCTTCCGGACCGAGGAGAAGGACTCTGGCGGCCCTAGGGCCCTTTCAGACCTCACCGGGTTCCTCCTGTTACCACGACCTGGCGGAGGTTTTCAGCAAGGCTCGGGCTCTGTCTCTTCCCCTCATCGCCCGTATGACTGCGCCATTAATCTGGTCCCGGACGCCATCATCCCCAAGGGTCGCCTATACGCCTTTGTCAGGTCCTGAAAAGCAAGCCATGGAGAAGTACATCACCACCTCGCTTCAAGCCGGCCTTATTCGCCCTTCGTCGCCTCCTGCTGGAGCGGGGTTCTTTCGCTAAAAGAAGGATGGCTCTTCTCCGTCCGTGCATCGATTACTCACCACTCAACAAGGTGACCATCAAGAACAGATATCCTTTGCTCCTGATGTCGTCCGCGCTTGAGCAGCCTACAAGTCGCCCAGTATTCATCAAGCTGGATCTGCGCAACGCCTATCATCTGGTGCGATCCGGGAGGGGGACGAGTGGAAGACCGCTTCAACACTCCATCCGGGCACTACGAGCACCTGGTTATGCCATTAGGACTTACCAACACACCAGCAGTTTTCCAGGCGCTGGTGAATGATGTGCTTCGGGACTTTCTGGACCATTTCGCTTTTGTGTACTTAGAGGACATCCTAATCTTCTCCCCAGATCTTCAGACGCACCAGAAGCACGCTCGACAGGTACTCACTCGCCTCCTAGAAAACCAGTTGTTTTGCAAAGCCGAAAAATGTGAATTTCATGCCGGGTCGCTATCCTTCCTGGGCTTCCACATAGCTCAGAGTCGGATCCAAATGGACCCGGCTAGAAGTAAGCGCAGTTGCTGAGTGGCTAGTGCCGATAACCAGAAAGGTACAGCAATTCCTGGGATTTGCTAACTTTTATCAACGGTTTATCCGTAACTTTAGTGCCATTATGCCCCTCTGCACAGATTAACATCTCCTCACCAGGTGTTCCGGTGGTCCCCCGAAGCAGATCAAGCCTTCTCTCAACTCAAGAGGCAGTTCACCACAGCCCGACCCGACCCGACAATTCATCGTGGAGGTGGATGCCTCCAACCTGGGGGTCGGTGCCATCTTGTCGCAACGGTCCAGCGCCGACAACCGGGTGCACCCCTGCGCCTTCCTTTCTCGCCGCCTGTCGCCAGCGGAGCAGAATTACGACGTGGGGGATCGTGAGCTCCTGGCCATCAAAATAGCCTTGGAAGAGTGGCGACACTGGCTTGAGGGGTCCCAGCTCCCTTCCTGGTTTGGACCACAGACCACAAAATTTACAGTATTTAAAGAACGCTAAGACTCTCAATGCTCGCCAGAGCAGGTGGTCGCTGGTTTTTAATCGCTTCCATTTCTCTCTATTTTACAGGTCAGGGTCCTGAATGTGAAGCCAGGCGACTCTTCTGCATCTTCGACCCCGAGTTCAGCCAGAGAGCCCAAATCGATCCTTCCACGACATTGTGTGGTTGGAGCTGTGGCCTGGCAAATAGAAGCAGCGGTGAAGAAGGCCAATGGTGTGAACCCACCACCCGCGGGCTGCCCACCCAATCGACTGTTTGTTCCCGCCTCAGCTACGCCCCTCAGGTGGTTCACTGGGGTCACACTCGCTTCACCTGCCATCCGGGAGTCAAGGGGACAGTGGCTTTCATCAATCAGCGCTTCTGGTGGCCTAACATGATCCACATGGTCCAGGAATACATCAGGGCCTGCCCGGTCCCAGCGCCAAGAACAAGACGGCCTCCCAGCAGCGCCAGGGCCTACTACAGCCTCTCCCCATCCCCTCCCGCCCATGGGCCGAGATATCCCTGACTTTGTCACCGGGCTACCCCGCCGAAAAGGCAACACCACCATTTTGACGGTCGTGGGCAGATTTAGCAAAATGACTCATTTCATCCCGCTGCCCAAGCTGCTCCTCGCCAAAGAAACAGCAGAGGTGATGCTGCATCAGGTGTTCCTGCCACATGGTTTCCTAAGGACATCCTTTTCGACCGAGGTCCGCAATTTCTGGCGTGGAGTTCTGCACCCTCATCGGAGCCAAAGTCAGCCTCACTTCGGGTTACCATCCGGAGACCAACGGCCAGACTGAGAGACTCAATCAGACCCTAGAGACATGTCTACGCTGCCTAATCTCCCAGAACCCATCCTCATGGAGCACCAAGCTCACAGGGGTCGAATATGCCCATGACATGCTACCCACGTCGGCCACAGGTATCTCCCCTTCCAGTGCGCTTATGGTTATCCAGCCCCCACCTTTACGGACTTGGAGAAGGAGGTGGTGGTGCCCTCAGCGCATGCCCAGATCCGACGATGCCATAAGGTTTGGGCAGCCACACGTAGAATCTTGCTGAGGTCTCAAAAAAAGATGAAAAGAGCAGCGGACCGCCACAGGAGACCGCCCCGCAGTATAGGGAAGGGTAGAAGGTATGGCTATCCACTCACGACCTACCTCTCAAGGTGGCCTCCCGCAAGCTGGCTCCGCTCGCCGGCCCCTTCCCGGTCTCCAAGGTCCTCAGTCCGGGCGGCGGTCCAGCTCAGATTACCCTCGATCGCTCAGAGTACACCCCACCTTCCACGTAAGCAAGATTAAGCCAGCCCTAGAGAGCTCCCCTGGTTCCACCCACCCTCCTCCTCCTCCTCCACGGATTATTGATGGAGACCCAGTTTACACAGTCCGCAAGCTCCTGGCGGTTCGAACAGAGGAAGGGGTAAACACTACCTGGCCGACTGAGAGGAGTATGGACCCGAGGAGAGATCATGGATCCCGCCAGCTACATATTGGACAAGACCCTTATAGACAACTTCCACAGAAGACACCCCAGCTTCCTGGACCGACAGGATGCTGATCCTAAGGGGGTACTGTCATGATGTCTGTCTGTTTTGGTTAAGTTAACCATTTTTGTCTTGTGCATTCATGTTGTCTTGTGATTTCCTGTTTTATTTTGAAATAACTGAATGTTCCCTCTCGTTTCAGATTCACACTTCCCCTTCCTCCTGTTTCCCAATGTTTTGTGATTGTCTGACCTCGCCCTAATTGTCTCCCACACCTGTTTCCCATCACCTCATGTATAAATAGTTCTGTCTCCCCTTGTCTCTGCTATGATCATCATGTTCCCAAGGCCCATGTGTTCCCTCGCTCCCTCGCTTGCCTTCCACGCTTTCCAGCTTCCTCGTGCCTCCAGCGGTAAATTTTTGTTGTAATTTTGATAGCCTTTGATTTTGTTGTCACTAGAAGAATCCTCTTAGGAGCTGATCCTAGTTGACTTTAGTTTTTGTTGTAGCCCCCGCGTCTCCCTAGGCCACAAGAAGAATCCTCTCAAGTGAGTTGATCCTTGTGTTTTTTTTTTTTTTTGTGTGCATTTTGTAGTTCCTAAGTTTTTTGTGATTCCCTCCTCTTGTGCAGAGTTGTAGGTGACCCAGTTATTTTCTGTATTTGGCCCCATGCTAATTACCCTCCATTTCCTTGTAGTGTCCCTTGATAGTTTCCTCCTTTTTTCCTGCGTTAGTGTGCGTAGTGCTTTAACTTTTACAGCCTCATCCAGCTAGCTGCCCTCCTTTCTTTCCCAGGTAATGCTAAACTGTTTTCCCCTCGGCCTTGAGAGTGGGTTTTTGTTTTCCCCGTTATTAGTCGAGAGTAGAGAGTGTAGGGATTCTCTCGACGCCGCTCCACCTGCCCGGTGGCGCGCGGGTCGTGCTCCACCTCCCTGCTGGAATACCGTGCCTGATTATTCTGTCAGTTTCAAATAAAGACTCTTGTGTGAACTGTAACCCTGTCTGAGAGTCGCGCGCCTGGGTTCCTGGATATGGATCCCTGTCAGGGGAAGCGAGGCCAGACAGGCCAGGCGTCTGACGCTAAATCGCCATCATGTCGTCCGGAGGAGGCGGGCTGAACCGTGGAACCATTAAGTCCTTGTAAGCTGCTGTTTCTCGATAATACCCGGAAGTTCCTGCAGAAGAGCCCCAACGGCTGGCAGTGATGTCTTTTGGAGACAGGAACACCAAGTTGTGCAAAAGCGAAGTCCTCATCAGACTCTGGCCCTCCAGCTGAAGGGGAGAGCAAGAACGGACTGGCGTGGGCGACCAGGAGGGGGAGCGGAGTCGTCCGACCCCGATCCCGAATCAACGGATATAAATCGAGGACTGGGAAAACATCCTCAGCGGCGCGCTGCTGCCTCTCCGCCACAGGAAGGAGCTTGCAGTATGGGCAAGCCGCTATGGAGTCAATGCTAAGTCGGGCGTGTTCGGGCCGGCAGGCATGACTCACAGTGGGCATGCAGGTCGGAGTTCATGATGCATCCCGTCCGCAAACGGGCATTCACGGACGCCGCTAGATGACTTGTTTTCTTTCTTCTCGTGCTGCATCATGTTTGGCTGAAGAGAATAAGGAGTCGATTGTCCGGTCTCACCCCAAATTATACACAAGGTGAGTCCGGAGGTGGGGCCCATGCAGTGGGTGGGCGTGGACTAAAAATGCCTAGTGCTGCGCATGCGCGCAAGGGATGTACCCACTAGCGGTAGCCTTAAAGGGCTTAAGCCTCATACAAAATAGAAGTCTACCCCCCTTCCGAGGAGCAACGAACTCGCTTCTGAGTTCAGTGAACGACCGCTGCAGCTGCTAGAATCACTGTCGCTCAGTGAGTCCCCTCTCCCCTCGCTGTCTGGGTCATTCGCTTCAGAGTCACGAGTCATGAACGAACGAACGAGGCAGTTCGACTCCGCCACCACACTGAGACTGAGCTCAAGTGAACTGAGAAAGGAACGAATCAGTTCAGGAAGTGATTCAGTTCAATTGGTTCACTCAAAAGAATCGTTCTTGAAGGAGACAACACGATTTTCATGCAATAACGCAATTCTAGATGAATTACGGTTACCATTTAATTCCTGCGGGAGTGAAAATTACTAATCACACACTGTATAGTGAGTCATTAACGCCATAGTCCACATTTTTTATTAATACACAATGGAAATGATATATATACACACAACCCTACAGATACACTGTATATGTTGTGGCTGCATTTTTCACCGCTGCAGATTAGCCGGCCTCGCTGCAGCTTTCTTGTTCAAAATGTAGGTGAAGTGAGCTCAAAATCTTTCAGAATAGTAATCTCCTCCTCGTTGTAAGAAATTATTGCGTTCGTGATTAACAAACTCTGTCATCAGTTAAGACGCAGAAAAACAACGGGACGACTTTGCATCCTGAATCATAGATAATGGTACTTTTACGCACTGGTTTTTAGACAAAGGACGGGTGAGCTGTGAAACTTTGTCCGATTGCAATGATTTAACCAGTGAACGTGTATCACTGAAACCTAATTTTTTTCCCGTGTTATTGTGTTTGTTTTTTTACGTATCAACAGTGTTAGTGGATGAAAGAAATGAAAAAGGAGCTCTTTATGAGGAGTGTGTGGCTCTTAAAAGAGCCTTTGGGGGTTTGATGTTCAGTAGTCAGCTTGTCTCCAGATTTACTTGGACTTCGCGGGCTTCTCGGTTTTCTTGGGCAGCAGAACAGCCTGGATGTTGGGCAGCACGCCGCCCTGAGCGATGGTCACTCCACCTAGCAGCTTGTTGAGCTCCTCATCATTGCGGACAGCCAGCTGCAGGTGACGGGGGATGATACGAGTCTTCTTGTTGTCGCGGGCAGCGTTTCCAGCCAACTCCAGGATCTCAGCGGTCAGATACTCCAGCACAGCCGCCAGATAGACGGGGGCGCCGGCACCAACACGCTGCGCATAGTTTCCTTTACGCAGGAGCCTGTGGACACCGGGAACTGAAGTCCAGCGCGAGAAGAGCGAGTCTTTGCCTTAGCTCCTGGCTTTTCCTCCGGTTTTTCCTCTGCCGCCATCTTCAGATATATATTTTCATTGCTCGAAACTAAAAGAAGTGTTTCTCCAGCAACTGTAACCCTCATTTATGTAGTCCGCAGAGCGCGCACTTTTCCCGATAGACCAACCAGCAAAGAGGGCCCAGCAGCTCAGCAGATGGCGACCCATTCATAACGCCTCTCCGCCAATAAGCAGCGCAGTTTCGGGGGGGGTCGTTGCTCTAGGCGGTGCTGAACTCCAGAAGAGCCCTTCACCAATCAGGAGCCGGAGGTCTGAAGCAGCGTCACCATTTCACAGCCGGTCCCACAGTTTAAGAGCATCATGTCCCTACTTTGTAGACTGCTTTATTTTCCAACCAGAGAAAGAAAAGTAATCATGGCAAGAACCAAGCAGACTGCTTCAGTAAATCCACTGGAGGCAAAGCTCCCAGGAAGCAGTTAATACCAAGGCTGCCTGTAAGAGCGCCTCCGGCACCGCAGAAAATGACTTATGAGACTTATGACTTATGACGAAGCGTACCGAGTTTGAATCTCGGCCCTTTCTGTGTGGAGGTTGCACGCCCTCCCTCATGTCTGTGTGGGTTCTCTCTGGTACTCTGGCTTCCTCCCACCATCCAAAAACATGCATGGAGATTAGGTTAATTGGTTAATTTAAATTGTCCGTGAGGTGTGAATGTGAGTGGTTGTCTCTCTCTATGTGTCCTGTGATGAACTGGAGACTTGTCCAGGGTGTACCCTGCCTTTCACCCTAAGACAGCTGGGATAGACTCCAGCCCCCCAAAGACCCTAAGTGAGGGTAAGAAGCAGATGGATGGATGACATATGCAATGCTTCCACAGCAGCAGAACATTATTGGGAAATTGTCATGTAGTTGTGTGTTCTTACATTTCCCCAAACACAAAACTGGTAAACGGTGTCCCTAACTGGGAAACTAACAAAGAGAATTACAAATTGAACCTAAAAGCCTTTGGTAGGGCCCCTTTGTGTTATACAAGCAGGCTGCAGGAACAGTCAGAATGACAGGGTAACAGAAAACTAGCCCTAAACAAAAGGATTGAAGTTGGGACTTGTTGAGGGGTGTAGATTTGTAATGGTGGCCACAACAGAAAGACACACAATTAACTCTTTTATGCCATTGACGATTTCAACATCATTTCAAATCCGACACTTGAGTGTCATCAAGGTATTAATACATCAAATAGTTTTTCAGCAGCAGGTCACCAATCCAGTTTCCGCAGCCTGTGAGTAATTTTGGGGCTTCTGGGAGATGTAGTCGGAGCATAAGGAAACACTGTACGCCACAGAAACCAAAGCAGGAAGTGGAGATGATCAGGATTTGAGAGTAAAAGAATGGATTCTGGACAAAAAAAAAAAAAAAAAGATTTGGTGAAATTAAAACTCTCCTACAGATAAAACAAGAATGGCCCAAAGTAAAACAAACATTTTTTTTTCATGATGTACTAGTGTCTCTTCTTTATTTGAGCTTATTCAGTGTTTCTAGAGACAGTACAAAATATTCTGTGAGTCCTGAAATATGACTCAAAATGGCCAAAAATGCTGAAACAAGGTAGATGGTTTGATAAAACAGCTGGCACTCAAATGAAATAAACACAAAGCCTGAGAGCCAACTGAAGGTGTTGACCCTCTACTGCACAGCAAAAACTGAACTAATAGACCCAAGCTTCTCAAATAGTCAGCCTGGTTGATTGCTACCAGCTGAGGCAGGCTAACACAGGTGCAATCAATTGTACCTGATGAAGGTGAATGAAACCGTTTATGTGGACCTTGAGATCCCCCTGAGCATAATATTGTACTGTATAAACATATTTAAAATAAAATGTTATAATTTGGTCACAAATTCACATGTGGACTATGACAAAATAACCTGTCAATCACAGGTGGAACCACTGAAGCTTATAACGAGCACAATCCTGTACTGACACACCTAAACAGAGCTGAGCACTGCTCACTTCATCAGCCCTCACCTGTGCTTGTCCTGCTCAAATCTGTCTGCTATGAAAATAGCATCATATTTTTTCAAACCAATGCACAAATCTGCATTTACTGACCTTTAAAGTATTTCAAAATGCAATGCACAGAAGACATGCTGCCATGTCACAGCAGGATAAGCACAAATAAAAATATATGGAAGACACAATCTAATGATAGTTACGAATAAATATCACAATTTGAATACATTTCAGGGGGCAAGTTTGAACATTTGGACAATTTTTGTTTTACTTTGTTTACATAATGCAATCTAAGGTTTGTGCAGAGCTTCTTATTACTCCACAAATGAGAAAGGACTGTAAATAGTCACAAAAATCTATTTCACCATGTTTTGGGGGAAAATGTTCTACAAATCAAGCTACAGATGATATATGAGGAAATCTCTGTGAAACATTTTCACAGTGTACTTATATATTGGGTATTATAGATAATGCTGCACTCCAGTCAAGTCAGAGGTTGTTATTTTCCTGATTAAAATTTCTAGCTTCTGACCTTAAAGTATTCCAGATGTATAATGTCAAACCAGTGGATGTAATGTGGAAGTGCCTTAACTGCTATTCTTTTAACAGCCAGCAGGGGGCGACTCCTTTGGTCGCAAAAAAGAAGTTTGCGTTGATGAGAAAATGAGCCCACTTCGCATTTGATTTATTACCTCAGTAAACATTGTAAACATGGTTACAAGTCTTCTGCAATGTAGCAAGCTATTCCATCCATCCATTCATTATCTACCGCTTATCCTCATAGGGTCTTTGGGGGGGCTGGAGCCTATCCCAGCTGACTTAGGGCGGAAGGCAGGGTACACCCTGGACAAGTCTCCAGTTCATCACAAGACACATAGAGACAGACAACCACTCACACTCACATTCACACCTACGGTCAATTTAAATTAACCAATTAACCTAATCCCCATGCATGTTTTTGGATGGTGGGAGGAAGCCGGAGTACCAGAGAGAACCCACACAGACACGGGGAGAACATGCAAACTCCACACAGAAAGGCCCGGGATTCGAACCCGTGCCTTTTTAGCAAGCTATTGATCTTGTAAAATTTTGTCACACTTAGAATGAATAAACCATAAAGCTTTAAGGATGCTAGGCAGGGCTACTCTTGTGATTGGACAAGTTGTTACCACGGCATTGGTGTTGCCCATGTTTCATCTTAAAAATGTAACCCTTTCACAGTGTTTTAAATTTTAAAACCTTTTTTGGTCATCTAAAATGTGTGATTCAAAAAAGACGAAGATGACTTAAATTGCCAAACTCAAAGCTTTAAATGGACATCACACAGCTTTAAAACAGTGTGTGTTGTAAAATTTAATACATTTTGACTAAAAGGTACAAACTGTTAACTAACAAGTATAATATTAGACTTTCCTCATTGATTATTTACATTAAAACAGTATTTTATATGACACATTTTTTTGGAAAATATGTTTAAATATGCATGAGTCATTATCTAAGGATTAATTTAGAGACACAAATTGTAGTAAAATAAATGTGTATTTTTTAGATTAATTGCCACTGAGCATGCTGGCTCACTGTCATGCTCTCTCCCCATCGTTACAGTTATTAGTAACACCTGTGTCTTTTCTACTTAAAATCTGTTGTGATGCTGCATCAGATCCAGATTTTCAGTCACTCTGCTGTCAGTGAATCAGCCTCTCGACCCAAATCAGAATCTGCTCAGCCAAGTGTTCTGCATTCATGGTGTTTTTCACCACCAGTGCTGCAAATTTCCCTGTTGTTTGAAACCTGATACTCCTACAGGTGTTTTCTCACACACACACACACACACACACACATATTTTATTTTATTGTGTGTAAGGAGCCTCCATCATGCCTGTAGCTGTCGCTGAGGGTGTGCTTTTTCACAACAAATTTCTTTGTTGCATTTATATTTTTGTGTAAACATATTTCATAATTGTCTGAAAATGTAAATTGCAGTTTTG
The DNA here is from genome assembly GCA_029721515.1 of Synanceia verrucosa. Lineage (NCBI taxonomy): Eukaryota > Metazoa > Chordata > Actinopteri > Perciformes > Synanceiidae > Synanceia > Synanceia verrucosa. Next base: position 8,730 of record JAQQSB010001691.1, on the reverse strand, counting down.
AGTGTGGTAATAATGACCCTACCGCAACATAGGTGAGCTGCTTTGAATAGAATGATGTAGTCATGTGATTAACGCAATGAATAGTGGGAAAATGTGCTGCTGTCTTTCGAGCTACGGTGCTCATGGAGCAAGATGTGTGCAACATCTCAATGGTAAAGCCTTAGCAGCTCCTGATTTTCGGGTCAGACGCACACTGTAGGAAAATGTGTTATTGTTTGTGCATTTTATTCATTTCATATGAACAATTTAAGTTTAATGAAGGCCACGTGGATACTTACGGCTGTGACAGATATGTACATTGGCTAAAATATGTAACATTTATTTCATTTCAGTTTTTCACGGTGTTTGGAGAGGTATGCGGCGTAAGTAAAGAAAGACAATAAATTCTCGCCAAACATCAGTTGATGCGTGGTTTAATTTTGACCAGAAGAAAAGCTTTGGGAGCAGCTACAATGTCTATGCTTAAGGTGTAGGCAGCAACTTCATCGCATGTATTTGATTGTGAAGAGCCTCCATCACACCTGTGCTTAAGGTGGAGGGCAGCAACTCCATCGCATACATTTGATTGTGAAGAGCCTCCGTCACGCCTGCTTAAGGTGGGAGGGCAGCCACTCCATCGCTGCACATTTGATTGTGAAGCTCCGTCACACCTGTGCTTAAGGTGGAGGGCAGCGACTCCATGGCATACATTTGATTGTGAAGAGCCTCCGTCACACCTATGCTTAAAGTGGAGGGCAGCGACTCCATCGCAGATACATTTGATGATGAAGAGCCTGGCACACACCTGTGCTTAAGGTGGAGGGCAGCTTACTCCATCGCATATATTTGATGATGAAGAGCCTCCTCGTCACACGTTTGCTTAAGGTGGAGGGCAGCGACTCCATCGCATACATATTTGATGATGAAGAGCCTCCACATCTGTGCTTAAGGTGGAGGGCAGTGACTCCATCACATATATTTATGGTGAAGAGCCTCTCAGTCCAATGTTTAAGGTGGTGTAGTCAGTCACCGTGGCTTGGCCTGTTGAGTGACCTCTGTGGAGGGATGCATGATGCTGTGATACAAACAAACAAACAAAAACTGGATCAATCCACTAAGATTTTTTTTTTAAAACATGGTAGAAGATGCTGTCTTCTTATTCTATGTAATTTTGATCAACTGTGTGTATCCAGTTTAATCCACTTTTTCATCCCATCCCACATGAAAACATCAGCAGTGATCCACAGAAATATTGCCTCACTCTTCGGTCATTTTTTGAGGCCTTTCTCTTTGTCCGCTCTTGGATGCTTCTCTCTTTTGCCTCTACACAAAAACAAACAAACTTAAAAACACCATTCTTTTCAGTGGATTTTCTTTTTCATAACTTTATATGTCTGGAGAGCTGTATATTACATAGTTAAAGCTGGTCGACCAGCCAGGGTGTTGCTGCGAGTGCAGCTGTTTCTTCTTCTTCTTGCCTGCTTTTATAATATATGGCCTGTTCTTTCAGCGGACAGTGACTCTCCACATTTGTCCCAGGATGGCATGTTGTCCTGCCGCGCCTTTGCTGTCCACTTGAGTCGTCAGTTTTGGCCTCTGCTCTTTTATGAACAGTATGAAGGCATTCGGCGGTTTCTTAACATAATGCTCATCTCTAAGCTGATGCTCTCTTAACGCTCTTCTCTCTTCTTGTGGAAGAAAACAGAAGATTCCTCAGAAAAACAGTAAAAGTCAGCAGAATAATAGGGTGGAAATGCATTAAACCCATTACAATGACTGATACAATACACAATATTCAAGCTTAATGTGGTTTTAATATGAGTTGTGACGACTGCTGCAGATGAGAGAATCGCAATGGATGAGGCAGACAGTGGCTAAATATCAGTGTACACTTTGTTCCTATGTGTGTTTGTTTACATTCATCTCTATGTACATTATTTACTTCTTGGTCCAGTTTGAGCTGGCTCAGCTCTGTAAATCCTTCAGGGAGCTGCATCACTGGGGTTTTGTCTTTCTGGAGACGCAAACATACAGAGGAGTTGGATGAACAAGACTCGAGTGGAGCTCACTCCTGTAACTGTGGCAGACTTGGATATAACTAATAAATCATCAGAGTCATCTCCTAAATATTTCTTTAACAACAGTCTCATGCACACATTAGGAAAGTTTTCCATTGAAATAAAAATGTTATTTTCACTTCCATATTGAATTGAAATAGGTTGTTTTCTGTCATTCTTGTTGTGCCTATGCATCCACCACTGATTGATACCTGGGCTGTAACTACATTATTTTCATTAAAGTTACAATAGTGGCTAATTGTTTGGTCACTTCAAAACCTGTAAGATGACATCTTTGAAAATCATGTTATTGGTCTGACTAATACAGGCCAAAAGGTCATTGGTCACTTTTAAAATATGAGAAATCAATCAATTGGTCTGAAAACTGCTGGATAATTTCGATTACTCTGTCATCCTTTCAGCCTCTTTGACTCGGTATGCTTTTAGATCTTTTTTGATGCAGGCATTGAGACAAGGACTCTCATGAGTGCTATCCCTAACCTAAACTGATATCTTACCTTTAAATCTGATCTGTCCCTGGCTATCAGCACCTGGCTGAACTGTGCAGAGGCACCTCTGGCAGCTGATCGTTGCAGTCCCTGGTCCATGATGGGGAAGTCAGCTTGGTCCGACATTCAACTAGTCTGGAGCAGACATGAGTGAATGTGGCTGCTCACAGCTGTGGCGATGGCTGCTCCCAGGGGAGGCGCACACCAGCAATGAGCTCCACTCCAACCGCCATCAAGCTGATGGTCGACGCTGAACTCATGTCCTGAGGTGTGAGCACCTGCAGTACTGTTCAGGTGACTTGGTGGAGCTGATACCACGGGATATGTTGAGGAAATTCTTCGTTGCTCAAACTGTTCATAAATTGAATAATTTGTTGTTCAACAGATTCAACACATGAATCAGAATGAGGCATATGGACTCAATGCTGAATATATCGCTGATGCTCTCAAACAATAATCTGTTTTCAGCTTCATCCAGAAGACCCAAAAAGAAGGTCTCATGTCATCGGGTAGACATGTTGCCATCCGTCTCGATTACTTCTGTGGAGTAACAGCTTGTGTTTCATTCTGAAAGTTGATGGTTCCTGTGACAAACAATAATAATAATGGATTTAATTAAAGGAAAATACAGTGAGAATTTTTTGACAGCTATAGTTCCTACTAGCTTTGCAGGTAAACATTTTAATGAACTTTCTGGTGTGTTTTTTTAAAGACTGAATAATCCAAAGTATACATAACATAATCAAAACTGGTAAACTGGATTCACCATTGACAATACAGCATTTAACATAGTTTAGCATGTTGATGTATCAGGAAATAATAATCATCAAATATAATATATGGAGATACAGGGAACTTTAAATGGAGCAGGTCTCTAAACTTAACTTTGAAGTACTTTTAAACTGTGAGAAATTTAGAGTGGTATAGTATTGATAAATAGACACCATTGCAGAAAGGTGTCTTGGAAATAATTATAATAGCTGGTTAATGAGCGTTTTACTCGCCTATAATCTCTAAGTATATTTGTAATTAGTGAACTTACTTAATACAGAGGGCATGCAAAAGACAACTATGGACTGATGGATTCACTGAGCTGAAAAGTTTTTGTCTTTTGTTTTTCTCTGAAGAAAGTAGGACGCTTCTACAGTGAAATCCAGGAGGTGAAATGAGCATAATGTTTACTAGGATTGTGACTGACAGCAGTGTTTAGTGTGGGGTTCCTGCTTTCTCAGGTTCCTCGATTCTTTTTTCATTCTTTTTCCATTCCGAACTTAATCATTTGCATATTTGCTTACCTGAGCAACCGCAGCACCTAAGTATTCTCAAAAATCATCAAGTGGTATTTGTTTTTTTTTGTTTTGTTTTTTTAACTAATGTATCTTAATACACTAGTCTAGTTTCCTACATGGGATGGATTTAGAAGTGATTCTGAATAGAGTTTGCAAAGGCCTCCCAATTCCAAACAGTTGTGAAATGCATATGTACAAATGTCAAATTTAAAAGATACTTTGCAAAGCCTAACAGAGTAATAGGAATGTCAAACACGTGTCTGTGCACACACACTCTGTCCTGAGGAAGAGTGCTCCAATCAAGCAACATGAATAAACACTCTGAGTGGAACAGGAGCAGCCATGTGTCCAGTGCTGTGAGGGATTTAATCTTGATATGGTACTAAAGGAGAGACTCCCGAGGTCAATATGGTGAAAATTCAACATATCACCCATGACAGTTCCAATTCCATACATTATTGGTGGCTGGTGGCTCTTTTTGTTTTTTTCTGAAATTCAGATATTAACTCATTGAGAATCACTCTTATTTTTTAAACAGAAAGTGCCTTGTGCCAGCGTTTTTTGTCCATTTTGAGTCATATTTTAGTGAATATTTTGTACTATGTGTCTGAAAACACTGAATAGTTCAAATGAAAGAAGAGACTCTCTGTTTCATCATCATCATAAAAAAAGCTTGTTTTTACCCTTTTCCATCCTTTGTTTTATCAGAGGCAAAGCAGATGACAATTTCACCAAAATCACCACTTTTTGGTCCAGAATCTTTGCTTTGCCTCTAATCGATCATCTCCACTTCCTGTTTTTATCTCTTCTGTGGTATATACTGTCTACCTACGGTCCAACCACATCTCTTCCAGAAGCCCAGCATTACACACAGGCTGCAGGAGACTAGTAATCGCTGACCCGCCAGTCAAAACCACTTTGACGACATTACATTGATGGCACTTTCAAGCTGATTTTAAAATGACATTGAAAGAGTGTTTCACGGCACTCAAAGAGTTAAACAAACAAAAGAGAACTATAAACCATATACTTACTCTCACACAAACAAATGAAATAATGCCTAACTTGTGGTGACTTTTTAGAAAATCTATAGATTTACAATCGACCAGGGTTGAAAGGAATACATTATGAATGCAAAATAGTCCAAAAGTCTGTACCTGATTGGTGCATGTAAACATGGCCTGGGAGTCTCTCTAAAATGTTATCTAACTATAATTTACACAGTTGAGTTAAGATTTTTCTCTCTCACTGAATACAACTCTGTTTAAATATTCTGAGAGTAAGAAAGGAACATTCTTTTGCATCTGCCGGACAATGATTTTCAGCTGGATGTGCATTCTTCAGCAATCCAGCAAAACACAGTCAATAATGGGTGATTGCTCAAAAGTGATGACTATAAGTTCCATCAACGCTCCTCTGGATCAATATGGAAAATGATCTTTGAAAAGATTCTGACTTCCAGATATGAGCTTTTCTTTGAACCTCATGACATGCCAATAGGCAAATCTACTTCTTAAATACAAGATTAATGTTAGTTGACTTATATCAAGGGAGTTCAGTCCCTTACTGGGTCAAAATATTCAAAGCTTTTTTTATGGAAAGTCATTTCAAACCAAAACCTTACTGTTTCAATAGTATGTAGGCTGCCCTTACATCGTGGAGATCTCAGAGGGAATGCAGAGGGATTTTTTGTCCTTTGGTTGACCCCAACTTTCTGTCTTGGTGTGTTACAAGGTTTGAGGTGCATGGGAATCTTATATTTTTACTACAAAGTTGTATGATTTTTTTTTTTCCTCCAAATACTTCAGCAATGTAGTGAATTAGTGCAGTATCATACACCACAACAAGTGCATGACACTAATGCAAAGCTCTGTATGGGAAGCACCATTAACTTCCCCTTTGAGTGTTAGCTATTTTATAAAACAGAGAGTGCTCTTGTGCTAAAGTATTTTTGCCTCCATTTTGAGTCAACTTCTCTTCAAGACCCAAGAAGAGACTCTATTTCATCGTGGAAAATTTTTGTTTTGTTTTTTCCTTGTTCAATTTTGTTTTATCAGAGGTAGATTATGGCCACTCCCAACAGAAATCACCACTTTTTTTCCAGAATCCGTCCTTGGGTTTCTAATCTCGATCATCTCCACTTACTGCTTTTGATCTCCGTGATGATATTAACTCTGTGCCCGACCACATCTCCCAGAAGCCCCAGGGTCGATTTCACGGCCAAGTGGAGACCACGATCGCAACCCACAGAAAACAGTGCCAGAAAAACCACTTTGACGCTTTATTACGTCTATAACGATTCAGCCGCCTGATTTTGAATCACATCATATAATGTCAATGCAGAATTAAAGAGTTAATCCACAATGTAAACCAATGTGTCCATATTAAAGGGCTGGAGAAGGAAGATTTTGACTCCTGTGTTCACAACATTATTTTTCATTTTCATTTGAGAATACAACCTGTTGTCATCGTTAACTTGTAACCTATTGGTTACTTTGTGTTCAGTGGGCGTTTCACCATAGCAAACCTTTGAAGTTAATTCAGAATTAGCAACAAAAAATCACCATCGTTAAGTTTAAAGGTCATTTATCACCCATAAGCCCTTGCACTTACCCCCGCAGTTGTTACGAAAAACCTCACAAGAAATGTTGTTATTGAAGTGCAATAACTGGAGCAATCAGTCACTCATGTTCAGAACAGAGAATCAGCATGAAGTGCTGACACTCATCCCAAGAGGAAATTGAGCCATTTTCTGGACCATCAATGAACATGATTAACGCAGTTTGTCTGGCAGAAACCGTAGACTACTGAAACACATAATCTGCAAACAAATGACCAAAGAAAGTAGAATGTCTATTGCTGCTACTACACACAGTGTTGTTTATGAATGCATGTGCAAATACATGATACTGTTGCAGTAAATGTGTCATCCACAACTAGTGGCAGTGAAAAGAGTTAGGACACCCTTCTGTGCACTCCCCATGATGATTCACCTGTCAGGAAGACACTTGTGGTAATTTCCATCCTAGTTCCCTCCTTCCTATTATGTCACTCTATACCATTTTTGTGTCACTCCTCCACTCACTGAGTTTACACCATTTGCTCACTTGTTCCATTCCTAAAAATGTACACTCAACAAATGAGTGGAGCTATCCATGTCCCTTGTATTCACTTGACCGGTAAGCATTACTGCCAATGAAAATCTCACATATTAATTATGGCTTGTTTATTTTATTATTATAAACACGCCTTCTGTTACACAAGCCTTCCTCAGAGCTTCCTACATCCCACTGGAACTGGGTCAAGCTAATTCTACTGTATAAATTTACTACAGAGGGTGTTTGTAGGCTAATTAACCTCATTGAATTAGGTGTGTCATTAAATGAAATAATTGACAGGCAGCATCTTCAATTTATTAACTCATTGAGCGCCATTGACATATTCCTTCATCATTTAAAATCCAACGCTTGAGTTCCACTGACTTACAGAAGAATCAAATGTCCGCTCATGTCTCATGTTCGATTTAGGCTCATAAGGGGCTTCCAACTATTAGAACAATACAAAGTGTCAGAGTTCCTCATGTGTTCAACAACAAATGCTGCAGATAAATTTGACAACATGAAGGACAATGTGCTGCGTCCTTTCCTGTGGGCCCTGAATTCAGTGTTTGGGAGTGTTTGCTCAACTATCAGCTTGTAAAGTGCTGCTGTTCATCTTTACTTCCTGTTCTTGTCAGTCAATCAATCACTTTTCACACCTTCCGTTCCTTACCGCAACAAAACCATCTGCTCGGGGGGGTGGGTCTCCTCTGTTTAGCGTATGCTCAGTCCCACTCAGGAGAAACCAATCAGGTTGCTTTGAGAGCTGCACTATTTGCATTGAGTGGATACAAGACGACCAGCTTCTTTTCAGTCCATCGTTTGATTCTATCAGCGGCCAGTTGTTCACCATGTTCGATATCACAGTGAAAGCGCTTTCCAAGAAGGGCTCCAAGAAAGCCGCTTCTAAGAGCAAAAGTCAGCAAGACTGGCAAGAAGAAGAGAAAGAGCAGGAAAAAGAGAGTTACGCCATCTACGTGTACAAGGTGCTGAAGCAGGTTCACCTCGGACACCGGCATCTCCTCCAAAAAGCTAAGGGCACTGCGAATTCTTTCAGAGTGACATCTTTGAGCGCATCGCCGGTGAAGCCTCCTGCCTGGCTCACTACAACAAGCGCTCCACCATCACCTCCAGGGAGATTCAGACCGCTGTCCGCCCGCTTGCTGCTCCGGTGAGCTGGCAAAGCACGGCTGTGTCTTTGAGGGAACGCTCAAGGCTGTGACTCAAGTACACCAGCTCTGGGCAAAGCTGCTGCTGTTAAAGCACCAACACAGGCTCGTTTTAAGAGCCACCCACTCCATCCGAAGAAGATTTCCTGTCTCGTTAAAGCGGAAGTGATTGACCAGACCTGTAGAGATCTATGTATGTGCTTAATTTCTTATAAACAATGATACTTGATCGCAGGTCTCCAAAAGCAACTGCTTTTAAATTCCACCTGTGGAAAGGTTGTCTTTGTATTCTCTGAAAATTGATAACCGGAAAGGTATAACCAACTAGTTAAAATATCGCAGAATACGGTCTGCAAGGTGACTTACTATTTCTTAAGGAACTAGTATTATGGAAGGAAGACACAAAGAGCTGACACAAAAGCAGAGTGAAGGTATAACGTGTGTGACATGGTGTCAAAGTGGAGAAGCAGCAGGTGGAGATGCTGAGCTAAGGAAGCTTTCTGTGCAGGATCCGAGCCGGCGTTACTCACCCATCATTTCGTTCCTCCACTACCTGTCCTTGTCTATGAATCAGTGACGCGTTTATGAGTCAATGCGCTAAATAGTCGCATTGTTTTCTCTGCTATGTG
>JAQQSB010001690.1:0-75120 GCA_029721515.1 Synanceia verrucosa | reverse complement strand
AGAAAATAAAAACATCCACATAAAACTACCTCCTTGACCCTCTGCTCTTCTTTATACCAATTGTATGATCAATAAAAATACGCTCTATTGACTTTCAACATCTTCCATACATTTCTTTTGATTTCATCAAACGCCAGACATGGTAAGGCATAAAAAAAAAATTGCACTTACCAGTCCTTGTTCTGTTAATCCTGTTAGTAACGTAACGTAAATTGGAAAATATTGAATGATCAATGATGAAAGAATGGATACCAGGAGCCTCAGGTTGATTGAGAAAAGTAACATTTATTGAAGATTCTGATATATCAGGAGGAATATGAACTTTGTAGTGGACAACCCGTACAGCTGCCAGAGTCAGCTACATGTTCCTACCTTTCCCTATGGTGCTCAGCCTTATAAACTAACACCCAGTTAGGAGTACAAGTATATTACCTTACATTACTCTTGAGTAGCGGGTACAGTCAGGACATGCACCATTCTAAGCTCTGAACTAACAGTGGCGTCTGTTGTCTTGTTGAGCTCGGCCATTGGCCTTATCAAAGAGCCAACGCTGGCGAACTCCTCTGTCCTTGGTTACCCTAGTCAACCTAGAGATAACTAGCCCATCTGTTTTCCTTGAGACACTGTGCTAAACCTGCATTCTGCAGGGACAGTTTAAGGATTTACTGCTGTAAAGGACATTAGCCAACCCTAGGAACTCCTAAATTTGAAAAAATCCATAACAGTTAGCACTCTCACCTCACAGCAAGAAGGTACCGGGTTTGATTCCGGCCCGGGGCCTTACTGTGTTCTCTCCGGTACTCTGGCTTCCTCCCACCATCCAAAAACATGCATGGGGATTAGGTTAATTAGCTAATTTAAATTGAGCGTAGGTGTGAATGTGAGTGGTTGTCTGTCTGTGTCCTGTGGATGAACTGGAGACTTGTCCAGGAGTGTACCTGCCTTCCGCCCCTAAGACAGCTGGGATAGGCTCCAGTCCCCAAATACAGCTTACATGTTGATGTATCAGCATTAATACTCAATAATATAATATATGATACAATATGAACTGGAGCAGGTACTTTAAAATTTTAAATTTTGTAGAACAGTGTTGTGACAGCTAACAGACCATTGGTGAAATGTGTTTTAGTATGTAATAATAGCTGGTTAATAGGTACTTTACTTTATGTATTTGTGTACTTACTTGATGCCGATAACTGATGGATCAGCTAGCTCAAAAGTTTTGTCTTCACTTTCTCAGGTAGAAATAGACAGCGTGTCTTCTGTTAAACACTTCAGTTGTGTTCGTTCTGTTCTAATCTGCTTTGATCAATTCTAATCTACTTTGATCTGAATTCTAATCTGCTGATCTATTATTCTAATCTGCTTTGATCTGTATTCTAATCTGCTTTCCTGTATTCCTAATCTGCTTTGATCTGTATCCTAATCTGCTTTCATCTGTATTCTAATCTGCTTTGATCTGTACTGTACCTTCTATTATCATTTGCATTTAGGTTAACGAGCAACATAAGATAACTAAGTAATCAAAAATCAATCAGTGCATTATTTTTATTAATGTATCTTAATGCATAATGCATGTATACACACACACACACATCAGTCTAGTGTCCAGTGACCAAAGTCCAGTTAACAACAGACAGAGAGTCTAAGCAGGTCAGTTTTACCCAGACATGCAGTGTAAATTTGAACTTTACAGCGTGTTAAACTATAGAAAAAGCTTGAATCTCTGCTTGCAGAGGGAGTACTCAAGTGGCACCACAGGCGGGTAAGTAACCTTAACACATTCACATGTTGGCAACATCTTTAACAAGTTTTTCAACTGAACATGGTTTATAGTTTATTGTTGTCGGTTGAGGAGATGTTGGCAACATGTACCCTTCTGTTCGATGATATTATTGAGTCACAGTTGCTAACAGTTCTCATTGAGATAAGATGACCTATGTTAGCTAAGTATTATTTCTGAAGGCTGCCCATTTGAGATAAGAATACTTAGCTGGCGTGGAAATAAATGCAAAGATAAAATTGTCTCTGCATGAGGCGGAGTGTGCCCGTGGAGACGGTAGGTAACGTTAACTTGTCATTATTTAGCAAGCTAGCATTATCTGTATTCTACCTTCTGTTTATGCTTGTGAAGTGATAGAGATATTTGTCATAAATGGTCAAAATGTTTAGTGCAACATCGTCTGTCTTATTGTAACATTACTGCCTGTCTTAGCAACATTTTACGACCAAATTCATGTTTATTAGTATGCTAATCGTGAGCAAAGCTAATCGCTAATTAGCCTACTTGCTAGGTCTTTGCCTTGACTGTACCATCTAAATAGGGAAATTTGCCCTCCTATTATACATGTACAAGGTATTGTATCTGTGTTTATACAGCTAAGTTGACATGAAGACTAAACATGAAAAAGATATGAATCTACATGTGTAGCTGTATAGATACAGTATGTCTTAACTGATGATAGCATGAAGCATTTGTTTGCTCATGATTCAGCTATATTAACTATGCTCTTATTTACATAGTAATCAAGCAAATTGCAATCAAGAGCAGACCAATAGCTGGTAAGTAGGCCAAAGGTTATGGTACAAAAGGAAATGATGCCCAATAGCTTTACTGTACAACTACCAGAAGCTAGTGTTAGGATTTTGTGTATACATTTAGTTAGATTGTAGCTATATACTTTTATTAGCCTAAGTTTAAAAATCATATAACCACAGGCATCGCTTAAAGATGGTTTTCAGCTGCACATAAAAACTGCAAACTGGAATTTGTTTCTCTTTTAGGTCACATTATTCTCATCCTACTGCTAGGTCTTTCTCACTCAGAGTGCATGGTGAGAGTTCTGTGTATTCTTCTCAGACTCTTGTTCATTCAGCCTGTACACTTCCTAAGCATTTTGTAACCAATAATTTTGTGCTCATTGCAGTTATGTATCTCAGGGAGACAATAGGAAGGATTCACACAGAGGGAAAAAAGAGGTTCTGTTTTCCTAACATGATAGATAGGCCCTGTTGAGATGTGAAGGTCATGCTTGTGCTATTTTATGATTTGTTTTAAGCACAGACATGTTTACTAGTTATGGTTTGTTATTATCAGATATTTTTACTAGTTATGGTTTGTTTAATTATACACACTTATAGCGTTATGATGTATTCAGTCATATACAGTTTTACTAGTTGTAGAGGTTTACTATTTATTCTGATAAATATGTTGAAATGCTTTATTATGTATAATGAATAGTAGAGGTGTAGCTTGATTCATCCATTCCATCGATGTATCGATTTATATTCTATGAGCCAACTACATTGATCTGTGCCTTTCGGCAAGTTGGCCTTCTGGATGGCGATATGCTCGATCAAACATTGTTTCAAATGTAATCCATCGATTGTATCAATACTAGGAAATAATGCATTGGACTTAAACCGACGGAAGCTATGGTATGTTTTTGAAAGAGCGTTAAGCGTTACGTGCCGCTTCCTGTGTGAAGCGTCATTACCAGCACCAGCAGACAACACAACATGGCGGATGGTAGGGGGGGAGAAGCGGCTGACGTGAAATTTCAAGCCACAATTCGCGGTCCAGTGTGTGGAAGCTACTTTGGCTTTGCAAAAAGGCGGAGATGTTTAAATAAGTCTTCGCTGTTTGCAGGATATGTAAAGGCCAAGTAAAATACAGCGACAACCACGACAAATCTCTCCAACCACCTACTAGGCGCCATGGGATTTCACAGAACGCCGACCGTCCAGGCACACCTCTTGTAGCGTTCCCGCTGCAGCAGCAGCGTAAAGGTAACATGACCTCTGCAGAAGCCTCAGGCCTCGCTAGCATGTTTAGTCAGAGACTTGGCCAAAATTCAGCTCGGCCGAAAAACATCACGGCAACAATTGCCAAGTTTATCTGCACAGACATGCGGCCCGACTATAATGGTTGAAAATCCGGGGTTCTGTGAAATGATTCCAAGCGTTGGAGCCACGGTGCGAATGCGAGCCGACCACACTTCTCGGAAAAGGTTGTTCTGCATTATGCAGGCGATATTAAGACTGATGTGCAGCTGTATCGCTCTCTCAAGCTGAGCAGTAGCGATAACGACCGGATGGCTGGACATCGTACTCAAATCAAGGGTATGTGACGAGTACCTCTCATCACATTGATCAGGGGTGGAAATTGAAGACCTTTGTTCTGCAAACCCAGAGTTTTAACTGAGGCCCATACTGGTAAAAATATTGGTCGTTACTCGTGAAGCCTGCAGTGGAAAACCAGACAAGAATCCTGCCATCGTCACAGATAACGCCAGGAACATGATTGTGGCCAGTGCAGAAGCCCAGTTCAGTCCATTACTGCTTGCACACACACTCAACCTTGCCTCGCTGGGGGTTTGGTGGTGGACCGTCAGCCAGGTTGTTGGGGAGAGTGCGAAAAATTGTTGGATATTTTTCACACTTGGCCCAATTGCATGTCACGTTGTTTTGTGATATTTTAAAGGTTCGGGTGGTCGGCGCGCGGTGAATACACACAAAGGACACACACACACACACTGACTTGCTAGAATAATTGTGTCAGTTTATTCCCATAAAGCTCAGTGAACATTATCATACACATCAACTGATTTGCTAGAATAATTGTGTCAGTTTATTCCCATAAGCTCAGTGAACATTATCTCACACACATCAACTGATTTGCTAGAATAATTGTGTCAGTTTATTCCCCATAAAGCTCAGTGAACATTATCACACACATCAAATATTGAAACCTTTGCATGATTACATGAATCGTTACAGTTTCATTCAACACTCTTACGTGACACTGGACTGGAGAAACCGTCCAGTCAGGACAGAATGGGCTTCAATAAGGCTGGGCGTTCGATCGCCCAACCCGCAGCAGACTCGGCAGAACTAGGGTGTTCCCAGTCTTTATACTGTTGCTCAAACAAAGCTCACAAAGCAGGCAGGGAGGGCGGTCCCTGCCAGCGGTTGAAACCTGTGAGAGAGTCCCTATGCCCTGGCTTTCGAAAACATGTTTTAAGCCGCTGATAACTACTCCATGGCGGTCCACAGTGCCCTTACTCCCAAACATTCCTGCTACTCCCTCGATACAAGCAGTTTCAAAACAAGTTATATTCCCATAGATATTGAGTGGGCCAATTATATAAGCGCCAACCAGGACAGTTTATGCAACATTTGAGGTCATGTCAAGGACACTTTGTAATATTTCCATGTCACCGTCCTACAGGAAAAACAAAAGCTGATGGATTTACCACAACATAAACGATCCAGGACATAATCACCAGATGGAACAGTTCATTAGACATGCTTGAACGTTTTTGGAACAACAGCCAGCTGTAATGGCAACTCTGATGTCCAGGATCTGCGCAGGGTGTCTAAATCTCGCTCTCATCATGACATTATAACATGGAGGACATTGTTCATTGTTGATGGGTCCTGTCAAAATGGCAACCACTGTGATGTGTGGGAAGACCAGCCAACTCTCTCTGTAATTGCTCCTCTTCAAGCCAAACTGCTGAAACACCTACAGCCACGTGAAGGCGACTCAACCTGGTTGCAGAGATTGAAGGGTGATGGCTGATGACCTCTCCACACACTACAGAGGCACCCAAGATGCTCTCAACATAGGTAAATAATTTGGGCTCTTAATTAAAATCTTAGTTACTGTAGTTAATATTTTAGGTTACTCAACTGATTTGTAAAACACACACTGCATTTTCAAGTTTTAATTTGAGTTGAGTTGAAAGCCCAACAGAATATCTGCAATATATTTATCTCATTACTCATATTTCTTTTTAAAAATACTAAAAAGTTTAATCTACTGACTATTTTGTGCATGAGGAAGTGGTCATCAGTTGCAACTTAATTTAATAATACAATGCAATATTCTTGTTCTTTAAACAGCAGCTTAGCGTTGGACCCACGATTTAAAGAACTGCCCTACCTGGAAAAAGAGGACAGAGAACAGGTCCTACGCCAAAACTGGTTCTTGAGGCAGAAGTGTTCCACCAGGCCAACTCTTTTTCTCCTCTTCCTCTGCTCTGTTCTCTTCTCTCCTTTCAGTTGTCCTCTCTCAACTCTCATCTGTTGTTTATCTTTGTATACATTTCTGTGTGTAGTCTTACAGAGCAGAAATTTTAACAATTCACACATTCTTATATCCATAGATACAAGCAATGGAAAGTCAGTAGGAAGGCGAGGGAGGTTCAAGCACAAAGCTGTCAGGATTCAGGAAGAGAGACCACAGGTGTGTTTCATTTGATAACAACAATAGGTGTTCTTGTTTTGTATTAATGGGAAATGAGAAACACAACTATATTTTTGAAATAAAGCTCTTATGTTGTAGCTCAAGTGGGTCACCTCCCATTAAGAAGAAAGCATTGAATCGCTGTTTGGAGATTCCATACCCAAGAGAAAGAAAATCCACAAGCGAGACAGCCAGAGCAGAGGTGATAAGGTACCGAGCAAAAGATGCGTTACCATTGACTGAAAAATGCCATGAAGTGGTGGAGCTCAGGAAAAACTACCTCTGCTGGCAGCTACCTGTGTATTCCAGCAGTGTGCCAGCAGGCTGAGTTTTTAAGGTACAGCTGTTGACATAGTGAGCACAGAAGTGTTCTGCGGCCAGATCATGTTGATCGGTTGTCAGCACAGATCAATTTTAAAAAAAATCTGTAGTCGTGAAGACTAGTTGGTGAGACTTGATCTTTTGTATTAGTGCACAGATGTTTGTTTATTAAAATGGGAGCTCTAGCAGGTTCAACCACTGCTCATTTCGCCTGAGTGTTAGTTGCACTTTATTTTGATGTTAATGTTGTATTTGTTATTTCTATATTGAAAAACAGCAAAAGTAGCAGGTAAACCTACTGTTAATTCAACCTGAAAAAGATGTTGGTTGCACTTTATTTTGACATGAATATTGTGTCTTTTTATGTTGAAAAACAAAATCAGAAGTAGCAGATAAATCTACTGTTGAAGAAAAAATGCTGGTTTCCTTACTGCACTTCCTCCTATTGATTCCAAGTGTTTGAATGCACTGTTCAAATAAATTGAATGCATTGCCATCAGTTGTTGTTTACATGTTTGTTTCCATAGTTGGTACATACCTGGCTCCAGATTCCCTTGAAACAGCAGGTCTGGGACACTTCACCTGCACTGCCCAGTGATCAGGTATTTATTTCAGTCACACTGGTTGAATTTTGGCTAACAAGGTTACTGAATCGATTTCAAAGCACTGAATCGTTTCAGATCAGATCATTCAAAATGAACCAATATCGTCTAGGTCGAATCGGCAACCCACGAATCGTGATCACGAATGAATCGTTGTTAAAACGAATCGTTACACCCCTAATGAATAGTGTAAAGTAGTTTCATGGTTTTCAGACAAAGAACAATTCACAGAGCACAGGAATGTGTCCTTATCTCCTTTGGCCGGAATATCTCCGGTGGGCACACAATAACACTTTGGAGGTCCAGTGTGGTGCCTCGGGGCCTTGCGCAAATATCAACCAATGAGGGAGAAAGAACTGATGACATCAACTTTTGAAGACCGAAGACAACGCCTAGTTGAAAGTGAAACTTGTCAGCTATAAGATTGAAAAATAGCCTTGTCGCGGCGAGGGCTTGGAAGCGCCCAAAGCCTCATCTAGTTTTTTGTTTGTGGATCCAACACCCAGATCCTGTAAATTACACTTTTGACTTGCTGAAATCATTAAAAGTGATTTCACTGGATCTCCCCTCGTCATCTCTTCCTCTCATCTAAGACCACACAGGAGAGCAGGTGAAAGGTAGAGCAACTCGTCTTGGAGTCAGACACTTGTTACGGGGGTACATGTTGCCAACATCTCCTCAACCGACAACAATAAAACTATAAAACCATGTTCAGTTGAAAAAAACTTGTTCAAGATGTTGCCAACATGTGAATGTTAAGGTTACTTACCCGTCTGTGGCGCCACTCTGGAAAATTCCCTCTGCAAGCAGAGATTCAAGCTTTTTCTACAGTTTAACACGCTGTAGAGTTCAAATTTACACTGCATGTCTGGGTAAAAACTGACCTGCTTAGACTCTCTGTCTGTTGTTAACTGGACTGGTCACTGGACACTAGACTGATGTGTGTGTGTGTGTGTGTGTATACATGCATTATGCATTAAGATATATTAATGTGTAATAATGCACTTATTGATTTTTGACAATACTTAGTTACTTTGCGGTTGCCCAGGTAACCAAATAACCAAATGATAATAGAAGGTACAGTACAGATCAAAGCAGATTAGAATACAGATCAAAGCAGATTAGAATTCAGCTCAAAGTAGATTAGAATACAGATCAAAGCAGATTAGAATACAGATCAAAGCAGATTAGAACAGAACGGAACACAACTGAAGTGTTTAACAGAAGACACGCTGCTCATTTCACCTGAGAAAGTGAAGACAAAACTTTTGAGCTAGCTGATCGATCAGTTATCGGCATCAAGTAAGTACACAAATACATAAAGTAAAGCACTCATTAACCAGCTATTATTATTATTACCAAAACACATTTCACCAATGGTCTGTTAGCTGTCAATACAACACTGTTCTACAAAATGTCTCAAATTTTAAAGTACCTGCTCCAGTTCATATTGTATCATATATTATATTATTGGAGTATTAATGCTGATACATCAACATGTAAGCTGTATTTGGGGGCTGGAGTCTATCCCAGCTGGGTGATTCTCACGAAATTGTCCTAACTTTTGCAAAAACAATTTTAGGTCAATTTTGCTAGTTTTTTCTCTCATTAGTAGCAAGCAGGGTCTCAACTAACTGTCTCAATTAAAATGAATGATCAATACATGTTTTTTAATACATTTTAGAATGTTTTATTGAGTCACTGATAAGTTCATTACCGTCACACATTTTCAATTGATGATTACTGAATATGTATGAAAGGTAGACCTTTTGTTTTTTTCATGCATGTTCTATTAATAGTTCAGAATAGCCACATAGTGGCATAGTGGTCTGTCAATTTTTATTGACAGACTTGACAAATAGCTCTTGTACAAAAATAAAATTTGAAGTTATCACTCATGCCCATCCAAATATTTCCATATACAGCAAATGTGATATTGCTTTGGCGGGGAGAGCATCACACTCTGCCGCAGGAGACTGTGGCACGACATGGTGTGAAGAGAAATTACCATCTCATTACAATGTAATAATCTTTAAACCTTGACGTCACTTAACAGCTACACATTCCTACCTGTGTTACAATACCAGGATACAGGCATCCGTCATACTTAACGAGCACCCATTGCCCAACTCCAATAGAGTCCCTATTTTCCGTCTCTTCTTTGAGAATGACTTCTTTTGGAGCATAGCAATCACATGCAGGCTTACAGAAGCATGAGACATCCTCACTCTGATCTTCCCTGGTTCTGTTGCAATAAGCTGAAAAAAACAACAGAAAAATATATGAGTAACGTTGCACATTTATTCAGTGAACATAATGGGAATCATCATAATCTGATTGTTTACTGAGTGATACCTTACCTGATGTACTTTCAGAGTGCCCTGCACTGTCTTCAGTGATGGGGGTACTAACTCTCCAAATGTTTCAATGTCCTCTTCAGTCACCTTGAAGAGTTTCACTGAACTCTGCTCTGACAGGTTGTGCAGCAAGGCTTCAGCATCAGGTATGTCCGCTCCATAGGCTACCAGCCTGTCGGCAAGATTTTTCAGTGCTCCTCCAACGCTGCCTGGAGCACCTTTCTCGTGTGATGCCTCTGTAAAATTCCAGGTCACAGACTTGAAACCCTTTATGAAAGGCACTGTGGATGCCAAATAGAAGGAGACCTGGGGATGGCGGGAGAGAAAGATAGAGAGGTTGAATGTTGAGAGTGAGTCAGAAAGTGAGTGACAGTGAGTGAGTGTAAATATGGGGTATTTTTGTCTTTCTCATGTTTTACTGATGGATTTATAAAATTCTGACCAATCAATATCAGTCTAAAAGTTATTGCTCATGACAAACCTTGTTGTGGTATTGGGAAGTTGGCCCATCAGACACCAGGTGGACATGTTTTACTGTGGGGTGACTGGATTTTATATGCTGCCACACTGGATCAAGGTGTGCCCACGCCGCTACAGCATCGTGCTTTAGACTGCTGGATACCGTGGGCAAAGGCTTCCGGCTGTCCCTCACTCACATACAGGACACCAGTATGCAAAGTAACCTGTTTTGTGACCTCCACCAAAGTGAGTGTCCTTTATTTCCTTGTTCCACTTTACAGTTGTAACTTTCACTGTAGTCAAAATGTACAACTCCTTCATCTTCCACCAATCTCTCTTTCAGCCGCCTGATCTCTCTGAACTGGTGTGCTATGTTGAAGAGGTGAACCTTGAAACGTGGCAGGTCGTTCTTTGTTTGCTCCACCAGTTTTTCTAGGCTGGCCGCTGCTTCCAGAGTGGTGTGCTTGCCTTCAACCTCAGTACCATCAGGAGATTTTTTCCAGTATGGTGATGTTTTTGTCACCCACTCATTCCATCTCACCATGTTGTTCTTTGTGGCTGGGTCCATCACAACTGGCAATGGGTTGTCTTTGCAGGTGTTGCAACGGTTATACGCGCAGTTGATGTTGCTCAAGTAACACACAGTTAATGTGACCAGGTCTGCCGGCTTATTGGAATCTATTAATCCAAGCTGCTGCAACTTCTTCACTTTGGATGTGAAGTTTTCATGTAGTTTGCAGGCACAAGTCTCCCTTTCCTGTACTTTTGGGCTCACAATCCAGAATGGACGATGCTTGTAGAACTGTGAGCGGGAAATCTTCATAGAGGGATTTTCACTCAGAAAGACCTTGTGGAGATTCTCTAGTGTGTCAGTCAGTGACCTCTTCCTAAAGATTGCACCATTTCTCCTGATTTCTCCAGTTTTTCCACTGATCACGGTCGTGATGTCATCTCTGTGAAGGAATGTATGGATCTGCCTTCTCATGTTGTATGCCTGTTCTGTGTGTAACCTTCCTTTTGTCTGCCAGTTTCCTTTGTGCATTCTTTGCTTCAAGACGCTTTATTTTTTTTTCTCAGATTGTCGAGCTCCTTGTTTTTCTTCTCTCGAGCTTTGTCAGTGTGATCTTCAGTTTTTAGTTAGCTTGAGTTTTTCCTTTGTGGACATTGTTCTTTAGGTGTTGTCATTGGACCAGAGGGTGATTGCGCTGCATCACTAATGGTCTGAGTTCCTCCAGTTGATGGCGTGGTCCTCCTGGAAGAGAGTGAGACAGTGATTGAGTAAGACAAAGTGTGACTGACTGAGTGAGTCAGAGAGTGAGTGAGTGACTGAGTAAGAAAGTGAGTCAGTGAGTGAGTGAAAAAGAAAGGGAAATGACAGTGATGGAGAGGGCAGCAAGTGAGTGATGGATAGGTTGATTGGGTGAGTGCTGAGATATAAAAGCAATAACACCTTATTATAGGATTGTGCAATCCTGTCATTTTCGTCCCTGGGCTGTAGCACTGGTCTGGGCTGTAGGAGTTGGTCATCTGTGCCGGAGACATCAGATGGGGGGCTGTCGTTCAGAATTGTCTGGAGGCATTTTTTCTTCTTCTTGTACCTCTTTGAGTTTTCATTCCACTTTGCTCTTTGTTTTTTATTTTGCTGTTTAGCAGTTAGCTCTCTGATAGACTTTAAAAGTCCCTTCTCCTTTCTCTTTTTGTACCTGCATGTATTACAGAATATCAAATAATTCTTCAATTCAATAACACATTCCTTACAATTGAATTGCAACTTTGTGTTTACTTCTCTCAAATCTCTCTCTCTCTCTCTCTCTCTCTCACACACACACACACACACAGTGACCTCCACACCTCCATCGCTCTTATCTGTGATGTGTTTATGGACCCCAGAGAAGAAAAAGAAGAAAGCCATAAAACTGGCTCACAGATGTGAAAACACTCAGATTTTGTGGATGAAGTTCTCTATGTAATGTAAAATAAAAGGTTATGAGTATCTAAACATGATATGAGTTGGATAAAAATTAGTCCTCAAATGAAAAGATGAATTTTGATCCTTTTTTGACCCCTGAAGCAGTATGTGTCACTGAGTTACAAGTGAGTTGTTTTAAGATAAATTCTATCATGGAGCCACATTGCCATCTAGTGGACAATGAAGGTAAATCTTCCATATAATCTTTTGATATTTCATCTGTGAACTTTATGCAAAGCTGTGTTCAAAGTTAATAACTTAGTAATTATAATCTATTGTTTTTCTTTTGTTAGCATGGTTGAATTAATCCTGTTTAATCTTGTTTAGTTTGGTAAACTACATAATGAGATGCATTACATCTTAAAGTTATGTGACAATAATCTGCTTATAACATTTGCTGAAAACTGGTGATTATCAAATGTCTCATCATGTGCTTAACACTAAGGTAATAATTTGTTTGGTTTATAGTGGGAAGTGAATATGTGATTCATAAGTTAACGAGTAGATTATATTCACCCACTTACATATGAATTAAAAGTGAAAAGAGAGGAAGGACCGCTTAACTCCTCCCAATTCCACCACTTCTCAAGAATAATAGAAAACCAAAAATCTCCAGACTTCAGTTGTCTTTAGCTGTTGTCTTTCGCTTTTCCGGTCTTCATCTGTGTCTCATTAGTTCTTTTTTATTCTCGCTTCTCTGTTATTTGGTTATGTCTATGTGTTAATTTTTAACATCTGATCAGTCAAGTTTAGTCTAAAAGCAACAGTGCTTTCATTTCAATGTTTTCATTTCTTTTATTTGGAGTTAACGTTAAGACGATACTCCTTCTGGCCAAACGAGATTTAATGAATGTATTATCTGAATAATTTGTACAACACCATCTGCCACCGAAAGCCAGTCAGCGTCCAGCCATCGCCACCAATGTGCGAATCAAGTCTCTCCGGTGACCAATAGGCCAGCTGATCAGCGAGCACAACCCAGCTTCGCTCTCGCTCCACCCTGCCGACAGTCTTAACCTCCAGTCTGGACTGTGAATCCGAGAAGCACCAGAACCCACTAAGCTGCCTTCTGGACCTGCCTGGAACCAGGAAAACCTGCACAAAGTAGGACGCTACGGCCCTATTCTGATTCTTGAGTTGTTGTCAATCAAACTAAAATATCCACTTAATATTTAACAGTAACACTGAAGTACCTCTAGAAAATAATTAACATCTTACCTTAACACTACACAAACACACACACACACACACATATATATGAAGCTAAAATGCATAAAATTCCTGATTCAGAGTTTTATGATCTTATGATATCGGACTGATCGATCAAATAAGCTTAAACCTTTGATAAAAAGAGATGGTTCCCCTGATTCAACGAGCAAATCGCTGATTAATAATTAATAGTTAGTTCTGTTAATTATTGATAATTGATAATTCATTTATGAAAGCTACAATTCATGAGTTGAAAGAGCTAGCAAGATTTGAAAGTAGCACCTCCTCTCAGCCTCCCCTTACCTCCACACTCTCCTCCCATCAGTGCTCCGTCCAAAGCTCCACCCCTTCAAACTTGAACAGCAGCATTCAGCAGGGAGAGGAGAGCTGTTATGCTACATCACCACAGCTGTAAAACGTCCCGTTCAAAGCCAATATATCAACGTCATTTTGTCACCTTTATAATGCAGACAGTGATGATTATGACTGTGCAATATAGTCAAAATGTCATATCCTATAACCTCTTCAATACAAGCCACACCTACGACCAGCTGACACCCACAGAGAAGCTAACGTTAGCATCAGGCTAATACGCGCTACAACAGTAGCTAAGTTAGCAAACATTACATATTTCATGAAAATAATAACTCCTCCCTAAGCTAAACAAATAATTACCTGTCCAACAGGACGAAAGTAACTTCTGCATCACTTTTCAGTCCCTTCAGATGTCTCAGTGTCTCCACCGATGTTCACTCTGGTTTGTCCTCTTAGCTTTATCCAGAGTTTTGTCTTTCAGTCTTTTCTTCCTCCCTCTTTCTTCTCTTTGTCTGTTTAGCAGGATGAGTCGTCAGAAGTAACACTGAAGTGGTATTTTTGGCTGCATTTTCTCTGACATTGTTCCCTACAGAAGGGATTTCCCTGCTATCTCTGTATTTCTGCAGATGAACTGTGTGTTTGATATTTCCAGCAACAGCGGGGAGGAGGGAGGGACATGAGCAGGATGACACATGATTGGTTCTCTCATCTCGCTCTGAGTGTCAGTTGATTGGTCAGAGTTTTTACAGTCCTGTAGCTGCCACAGAGGTCTGATTCTTTCCCTTCCTTTTTCTGAACACATCATGTATTGACTGCTCTCAGGGTAGAAGGAGCATTTCACCCAGTAGAACAAAAAGTGTTTCTGAACAGCATCATGGATTGCAGCTTTAACATCTAAAAAGTGTGGTTTATGCTACATCACACATTTTCAACATTCAACTTTTAAATTGAAATAAACAAATTATACATTCATATTTTTTCAAAATTTATTCTACTTCACCTTCCCAAAACATTCAACCCAGCATTAGCAGATTAGCTTAAGCTAAGCAGCATTCAGCATGAGCAGCGTAGCTTCAGCTGACAGTATTCCCACACATTTTCAGTAGGAAATGCATATTTTAGTTGTTACTGTATTAGTTCTTGGTGAGTGGCACTCTGGGTTTATTTGCATAACCTGGGAATAAATCTTCAGTCAAATCTGCTATTACTATGTCCAAATTCTCAGAGGGCACAATGGATTCTACATCTGTATGGGTGGATGAGTTTTGCTGCAGGAGATGACATGTTTGATTTATAATATGTATGTTAGCGGAGAGCAGGAAGATGTGCAAGACAAGCAAGAGGGGATGCATTACATCCATACATACAGCTTTTCAATTCAATTCTTCTGCCTCTGTTACTGTTGTTGTTAGTTGTAGTTGATTATTTTGTGTAAATCAATCAATGAAATTGTTTTGTTTTGGGTTTTTTGTAGAAAGTGGTTATGACAATTGAGAGCTGACAGGAAAAAGGTAGATTAAAGAATGATTAACTGTTTAGTTGTTTGTGATTGAATGATGTATTATAAATGCCAGT
This sequence comes from Synanceia verrucosa, assembly GCA_029721515.1. NCBI lineage: Eukaryota > Metazoa > Chordata > Actinopteri > Perciformes > Synanceiidae > Synanceia > Synanceia verrucosa. The sequence goes on along the minus strand of JAQQSB010001690.1, from coordinate 60,063 downwards.
TTAGTAGAAGCTTTACTCAGTATCATTTACAGTTAGCAGTAAGAAATCGTTATGATTATTTTGTTGTTGTTGTGATTTTATTCAGTATCCTTGACAAGTATTAGTGAGAAATAGTTGTGATTGTTTGTTTGACAAGTTCTATGTCCAGAGTTCAGTGTTAGTTTTAGCTAATTATGTATCAAAGCTACCATGCACACATGGAAAGTTTGAATACTGCAACCATCAAACTCAGTTCACCAAACTGTCCACGAGATGGAGCCAAGTTCATTTGTGGTGGACCAGGAGTAGGTGGAGCATGAGTGGGTGGATCAGGAGTAGGTGGAGCATGAGTGGGTGGATCAGGAGTAGATGGAGCATGAGTGGGTGGACCAGGAGTGGGTGGAGCATGAGTGGGTGGATCAGGAGTAGGTGGATCAGGAGTAGGTGGAGCATGAGTAGGTGGAGCATGAGTGGGTGGACCAGGAGTAGGTGGACCAGGAGTGGGTGGATCAGGAGTAGGTGGACCAGGAGTGGGTGGATCAGGAGTAGGTGGAGCATGAGTGGGTGGAGCAGGAGTAGGTGGAGCAGGAGTGGGTGGAGCAGGAGTACGTGGAGCATGAGTGGGTGGATCATGAGTAGGTGGAGCATGAGTGGGTGGATCATGAGGAGGTGGAGCAGGAGTGGGTGGCTCATGAGTAGGTGGAGCATGAGTGGGTGGAGCAGGTGTAGGTGGAGCAGGAGTGGGTGGATCAGGAGTAGGTGGAGCAGGAGTAGGTGGAGCATGAGTGGGTGGACCAGGAGTAGGTGGAGCATGAGTAGGTGGAGCATGAGTGTGTGGATCAGGAGTGGGTGGAGCAGGAGTAGGTGGAGCAGGAGTAGGTGGAGCATGAGTGGGTGGATCATGAGTAGGTGGGGCATGAGTGGGTGGATCAGGAGTGGGTGGACCAGGAGTAGGTGGAGCATGAGTAGGTGGAGCATGAGTGGGTGGATCAGGAGTAGGTGGAGCAGGAGTAGGTGGAGCATGAGTGGGTGGATCATGAGTGGGTGGACCAGGAGTAGGTGGAGCATGAGTGGGTGGATCATGAGTAGGTGGAGCATGAGTGGGTGGATCAGGAGTAGGTGGAGCATGAGTAGGTGGAGCATGAGTGGGTGGATCAGGAGTGGGTGGACCAGGAGTAGGTGGAGCATGAGTGGGTGCATCAGGAGTGGGTGGACCAGGAGTAGGTGGAGCATGAGTGGGTGGATCAGGAGTGGGTGGACCAGGAGTAGGTGGAGCATGAGTGGGTGGATCAGGATTAGGTGGAGCATGAGTGGGTGGATCAGGAGTAGGTGGAGCATGAGTGGGTGGATCATGAGTAGGTGGAGCATGAGTGGGTGGAGCATGAGTCGGTGGATCAGGAGTAGGTGGAGCAGGAGTGGGTAGAGCAGGAGTAGGTGGAGCATGAGTGGGTGGAGCATGAGTGGGTGGAGCATGAGTGGGTGGATCAGGAGTAGGTGGAGCAGGAGTGGGTGGATCATGAGTAGGTGGAGCATGAGTAGGTGGAGCAGGAGTGGGTGGAGCAGGAGTGACGTAGTTAGTCACGCCTCTCAGAATGACCTTCACAATTCAGGTGAGCTTTGTTCAGTCTCACAACCAGTACGGAGAAGGAAACTTGTCCCTGTAAGACAGCTGCAGTCTTACAAAGAGTGGAGTGTATCGTCTCCTCGGTGGGACAATCAGAACCAGAATCAGAATTTCTTTCAGCACAAATAAGTACTTCTGAAGCACTTATAACTCTGCTCAGTCAAACCTCCACTACCATGGCGGGCAGCGCTAACAGGAAGGGTAGCTAGTCCAACCAGCTAACATGGAATGAGAGTACAATTACACTTTGCATGCAAACTCAAATAAATGTGAACACAATGCAGCCTTGACTTCTTTCTTATTTTTGTAGGGTCAGTAAGCTCCCTGCAGAGGGAGCAGCTCAATATTGCCTTTAATAGTAGAAATTATCAGGGTGCCACCCAGTTTTGCTAAAACAGGGAAAACTTGTGAATTTGACATTAATTAATAGAGTCTCTTAATCTCAGGGTGCTACAGAGTTCTTGACCTAGTGTACAGTGATTCAATTACTTTATATACACACACAAATCAAATAACCAAGTTCTTTATAAATGAGAAGTTTATTTGACAAACTATAACCAGACTACTACTGTAACATAAAATAAGTAATAATAAATGATTAGTTTGACAAACTAAATGACCAGGCTACTAACAGAAATAATAAAATAGAAAATAAAAACTAGAATAAAGGAAGATTGATGGAAGATACATGACATTGACTCACTGTGACAAAAATGGAATGAATGATTAAACAAAGGCAAAGTTCAAAGGATGAATATCTGATTAATTAATTCAATGTGACCAGTTAAATTCAGTGGTGGTTATCTAGACCAAATTAAGAATTAGGCTGTTGCCAAAATTTGGTTTAGGTTTGGTGGCGTTCAGCAGTTGAGAGTTTGAGAGGCATCAGAGAAGATTATGAGTAATTTACTATTACAAGTTGGTTTGACGTTTTACTGATATCTTACTAAATATTATTAAGTTTGCTGGATTAAGACCTAAATTCAGGCCATTTAATTTGGCGTCTAATCATCAAACTCTTTATTAGCTGTAAGATGTATATGCAGTATATCACCGTTCCTGGATGGATGGGAGTGAGGAGTGGCTGCAGGTTCTGTCTGGATCTGCTGGATCTCTGCAGGCGACTTCTGCTTGAACTTCACCAGTGACTCTTTTGGACATCTGTGGACATCTCTGGTTGACATGGCTCCATCTCAGTTTCTCTCTGTCTGTCTCTCCTCTTCACAGCATAGTCTCTGTGCCCTTGCAGAGGAGCTGGCTCACATTTTCAGGGAGTAGAGGAGTAGACAAGATGGTCTTGAGGCAGGATGCAGAGTTGGAAGGTTCTGGAGAGGTTGTTCTTCATGCCATGAGGCGCTGGGCCTGCGGTGGGACAGCATGTCTCTGTCTCTGGGTCATCATTGTTTCCCTCCCCCTCCCAGCATGTGGGAGAGGGAGAACAGAGATGCAGTGGAGAGGATGAAGACCAGAACTTGACTGACTGAAGGACTGAAGAAGAGTAGAGAGAGCACTCACCCTATAGTAGGAAACCACAGAACAAAACTTGACCAATTGAATCAAAATTAACCAACACAGATGAACCATGATATCAGAGCATGTAGGAAGGTGTACTACAACAAGCAGATCTATGTATGATTGTGTCTGTAGACTTAATCCACAAACAATCCCACAATTGACATTGTCACAGTGATACTTATATGACAGTAGCTGAGGAATGGAAGCATAGTTAACCATTAAAATCTTAATGTAATGTTCTGTTCCAGGCAGGGAGAAAGGAAGAGGCCACATTAAGCTTTGGATGTGTCTGGCAGGATTAAAGCAGGAATGTGGGGCAATAAAACTCCTCCTCCTGGTGTATGTCCTGGAGTTTCTTGGGTCAGAGAGGAGGAACTGGTCTTATCTAATCTTATCTGGTGAGTCCAGCAGAGATCCAGCAGATCAAGACAGAACCTGCAGCCACTCCTCACTTTGATTGTTTTTTTGCTTTCATTTCAGTGCAATAACAATATTTAATAACCTGACATTTAATCACATACACTATATTTGTTATTTTAAAAGACTAGAAATTCATATAGATCTTCAGCCTATAGAAACTTTTATTTTCTCCCCAGCTTTCCCAGTTTACAACATTAAGTAAACTTTGCAATAACCTCTTAATAATAAGAGGACTTCACCACAGGTGAACGTCCTGTTTGCTGCCACAAAGCAAGATACTGCTTGCTGCAGTATCATGGGGGCGGGGGGTTATTTCTTCAGTAAAACATCATCATAAATCAATGTAAACCATTAAACAATAATAAATGGCGCTTATATCCGGCATCTGTGATTCTTTATTGATAGGATAATTTGATCAGTTTAGGAGTGGCAGTGATTTACAGCTATTTGAGCTGGTGATCAGCTATTAAACAGGTGGCTCACCTGTTCAGACAGGGCACGGAGGTGTAACTGCTATTGATCAAATATGAAATAGAATGATCAGATTCAGAACAGCTTCAGGTATGAGGAATCTGACTCTGATTTACAGCACTCTCAGCACACAAGGTAAAGAAATAATAAAATATGTCAAAGGTAAATAACAAGGCACCGGCACTGGATTCAGGAGTGACGGTGAGGAGAAGCGCTCCCTTTTTTTCAGGTGTAGAGGTGAAACCTCACCTGTGATTCAACGTTTGTACTTTACTGTAATAAACATTATATTGTTGAAAAGCCCAATTTATCTGCTTTCAGAATCAAGTGAATGCCTTCAATAGCACACACTGATCAGGAGTTACGGTCATCAGAAGAGAGGCTGTGAAATCCTGTCGGCGCCGACAGGTCTGGTGGTAATTAAGAGGGACGTTGAATAAACATTTTAAGTTTGCAAAAGTCTGTCATTTTTATTGTCACTGCTTTGATTGTCAATATTGGACATTACAGCCATGTCTTTAAGCCTAAAATGATGTAGTACAATGTAGAATATTTTCCACCCTCCGCATTGTTGCTGCCACTTTATGAACCATTGCTGGTGCTAGCTTCTGCTAGTTGTACAGTAAAGCGACAAGCATCATTTTGTACCATAACCTTGGCCTACTTACCAGCTATTGGTCTGCTCTGATTGCAATTTGCTTGATTACTATGAAAATAAGAGCATAGTTAATATAGCTGAATCATGATTAACAAATGCTTCATGCTATCAGTTAAGACATACTGTATCTATACAGCTACATGTAGACCATATCTTTTTTCATGTTTAGCCTTCATGTCAACTTAGCTGTATAAACACAGATACAATAATTATGTACATGTATAATAGGAGGGGCAATTTCCCCTATTTAGATGTTACAGTCAAGGCAAAGACCTAGCAAGTAGGCTAATTAGCGATTAGCTTTACTCGCGATTAGCATACTAATAAACATGAATTTGGTCGTAAAAATGTTGCTATAAGACAGGCAGTACATTACAATAAGACAGACGATGTTGCACTAAACATTTCGACCATTTATGACAAATATTCTATCACTTCAAAAAAATTACACTATCCCTGTCATACATATCAGGGAGTTTTTTATGATATTAATTATAATGCTGGATTAATCCATGTTAGTGCGCTAATTTCGATAGTCCTATGAACAACATATAGTCTAGTAACAACATAGAGTCTAGAAAGCACAACATCCAAAGAAGGAGCAGTTATCTCTATAAAAAGACACTGGCCTGTTATTTATCTTTAAATATTTTTATCGTACCATTATTGCTACTTCGTTAGCTAGCTAGCTACAGTTGAAACAAATTGTCATATTTTTGTTTTGTAAACATTAGAAGACATACCTCAATATTTGTCCTTCTTCTTCTCCTCGTCTTTTCTCTGTTTCACTCTTGTACTCCTGAAGGCTTGGCTGTTTTCATCATGTGGAATTTGTAAAGAAAATATATTTAACAGTGTCTGCTTCAGGATAGCTGTCCATCAACTGTGTTAGCTGTAGCTTCCTGTGCTCCCCACTACTCTCTCTATACGGCTCTGGTCTCCATAGACTGAACTACTGCTGCTATAAAACAGTCATTCCTCTAGAGGGAGTTAAACCCCAGCCACCAGCATGAAAACCAGTGATCCAAACCACTAGACCAGATGGGCCTGATGTGTTAGTCCTCTGTCCACCACCATCACTGCAGAGCAGGTTAACAGAGAGCTGAGGAGATCTTGTCCTAACAAGACAGCCAGACTGAAACAGGATGAGCTCCATCTCCTCCAAACTTTGTTTAATGAAGTATGTTTAAGTCCATCATCAGCAACAATAACTAGCAGACTCATCATGTGTAGTGTTTAGTGTATGGGCTAATGCTAGCATGCTAACATTCATTTAAGAGCTGTCAATGGTGCAGTCGGCCAGCGCGTTCGGCTGTTAGCAGAAAGGTTGGTGGTTCAAGCCCACCCAGGGACGATGGTTTATGTTTTTAATTAACCAGCTAAAGTAATCTGAATCAGTAACCTGGTTTTGTGATCAGGAGATAAAGACAGTAATTTTACTAAATTATGTCGTGTTCACACTACATGACTGTCGTAGTCGTTGACTCACCGTGGTGTTCACACTATGTCACTCATTTCTTCCCTGTCAGAGTGTTGAGGTGTTCACACTACATGACTCTCTATTCAGCAGGTGTGTCAGACTGCTGCACTGCTGTCCAGTCAGACGCCTCTCATTAATTCCTGGTTAATAAATGAACCGCTCGTTGTTTTCTAGTGTTTACAGTGATCACTGAAACAGCTCTGTGGCTGACAGGAGCTTTTCTTTTTCCACAAAGTTTATTGAAGAACATCATTTATTAAACTTGTGGGATGAGGAAAAAGTCTGTGGCATTTTTTTCTGTATTTCAGTGAAAATATGAGTGACGATATTAATGAATATATGGACATATTGCCTTCCAAACACTAGAACAAAGCCTCTCCTGCTTTCTTTGAAGATGGATTTCAGTGATCGCTGTAAACATGCGATCACTTGAACACTAGAAAACAATGAGCAGCTCATTTATTAATAACCAGGAATTAAAGAGAGGAGGCTGACTGGAGCGCAGTCAACAGCAAGCTTTTCATTGTGAACATGGACACTGAGCAGAATGCAGCCCTCCTCGATGTTTGTGTTTTACCATGTAGTGAAAGAACAAAAAGAGAAAAGTTGTTTCTGTTGTTGACGTTGCTGCTGCCGCTGCTCCTTTCAACAATGTCTGCTCTCATTGGCTGCAGTTCTTTTTACGTCAGTGTGTCTGGACTGGATATTTAGCAGGCTAGATGTTCAGTTTTCATCAGCAACAAATAGTCAAGACATCGGCGACCTGATGACTGGTGTTTTTGAGGTGTTCACATTTAACGACAAAGGCTCGCCGAGATGACGACTGCCTCACCCTGATCTAGGGGGAGGGGTGTGAAAAAAAAACACAGCCAACGTGCCGATTGGCTGAAAATCATGTAGTGTGAACAAGACACTAGCTAACGAAGATTTAGAGAACCTGAATTAAAATGAGCTCCCTTCGTCAAGGTTATAGGGCAACTCTTCGAAAGTTTATTAAGACCTGAGGAAGCTAACTTAGTTAGCAGCTTCATCCAGGTCCCATCCAGGTGGCTGGAGCTCAGTGGGTAGAGTGGTCACTTTTCAATCCTGATCCACAACAAGCTGTTGTGTCCTTGAGCAAGACACTTAACTCCAAAGTTGCTCCCAGTGTGCCTTACTACTTCTTCTTCTATTTCACTACCAGTGATCTTCAGTCAGACCAGGGTTCTGTTTCACAAAGCAGGTTTAGTGAAAACTCTGAGTCTGTTAACCCTGAAATGAGGGAAACTCTGAGTTTTCCGTTTCACAAAGGGAGGTAACTCAAGCCAGAGAAAGAGGGGTAACTCTAGCCTGTTTCACAGAGGGAGGTAACTTAAGCTCTCGGTTACCATAGTAACAGACTCTATGAAACTAACCTGATCGGGACCAGGTTTTTCTCAATGAACCTTGAGTTTCTCTCTGTCTCTGCCCTCTTTCAGCCACATTCATTCATACATTCATTCATTCAGTCATTCAGCAGGCGAGTTCTGCCGTCTGTTAAAATAACACGTCCTTTTGTTAACGATCCAGTGGATGAAGGAGCAGCATTACTGCGCAGAGAATTAAATATTCATCAGGAGATTGTTATCAGACCAGCAATGCAAGTTGTGCATTAAAATGCAAGGAAACAACTGAATAAATGTTACGTATCGACATGAAATCAGTGCATGTTAAGGACTGGGGTTTCCAAGACAATAACTGGGGACAGAGACGTGCATATGGTGCAAATAGCACATGGCTAATTTGCATACGGGCACACGATTGTCTAGCTCTGCTTGGCAAAAAATATTTAATATGTGAATATTGAATTCTGAATATTGGACATTGTGAGCTTAGAAAACATTTTAGTGACCATTAAGTCAGAGATTTGTTAATAGGCATCCATTGAAATAGTTTTCCTCTGTAATGTTATTGTGATTGCAAAGGACTACATTTAATCTTACGCACTGACCTGGGCAGCAATGTTCTCCCACGCCGTCTCTCTCTCTCTCTTGCAGCTGCAGCGGTGTTTCACTTCTTTCTAAAAATGTGTTCAAACTTGCCATATGAGTGCATTAAATTTTCCAATTCAAGTGGGATAAAAAAGCAGCCCTCCGCTTCCCCGTTGCCATGACTCTCAAGTGTCACCATTCAGACTGTGACACACATTTTAACCCTTTCACTCTATCACCTGCCACACCTGGTATTTCTCACACATTACACCTCTATATGAGCAGTGGGACGTGTAGCAAGACACTCTGGGAATCACAGAGCTCATCAGGAGCTTGGCACGCTGCAGCCAATCAGAATATAACATACTGCAACACATCAGCCAATCAGAAAATAACATACTGCAACACATCAGCCAATCAGAAAATAGCACTGCTGTCTCAGGATAAGGTACGGTGATCATTTTAAGTGTAGACCAGCATTAATGTGGGATAACTTTGGATGAGTGAACATGTTTTTAACAAATCTGTTGAAAAGTTAAATTGTGTTTTCTCAAATGTATTTTTAATATGTTTAATTGTGTTCAAAAATATCTTTAAAAACACAAAGGTGTTAAAATGATAATGTTAAAATATGATGAAGAACATACAAACATGTTTAAGATGTTTAAAAAGTGGTGGGGCACAGGTGCTTTTGAGTTCTCTTAGGGGAGGCTCACTATCCCACACTTTGAAAACCTCTGATTTAGATAATACTACCTGAGCACAGGTCTTCTATAGTGACACATGGAAACAGATGATTGGTTGAACTCTTTAAAAACAGCTAAGTCATGTGAGCCTCTTGGACCATGTGCAGAATGTGGTCATGTTGGGGCCTCATGTCTCTCCTCTGTATCCATGTTGTTTCTTATCTACAGTGCCATGGCCATACCCATAATGCCGTACCTAAAACTTTGGTCATGTGACCTGTTACTCTCTTAATCTCATATAAACCCTTACATGAAAAGCATTATATTGTACCTATATAGAATATACACAAAGTATATAACATACTCAAAACATTGTGTTCTGTACTTGTGGGTTGAATCCCGTCCTTTACACAGACAAGTTTACATGGTTCAGTCCATGGACTGGTCATCCAGGGCTTTGAATCCATTCCTCAATGCAGACAGTCTGTCCTTATCATTATATGTCAAAACATAATGTTACAGGTCCCAAATCTAAAACCATGTATACAGTTAATAATATGAACAAATGTCTTCTCTGGCTCCAGGTGACTCTGTAAAACAGTATGAAGGAACAGAGACGGAGACGTGAGTTTCTCTGCAGCTTCCTGAATGAAATGCTTTATTAAACACATTTCCTCACAATGATTTATTATTTATTTGCATTTCTATGCTATATCACAAATGTCTATTTGACATGAATGTAGGCTTTTCTTACCATATAATCCATACTGTCAATACACAAATTCACAATACATACAAATGTCTTTTGGCATCACTTTTCCTAGACGCTTAAAGCTTTACCAATTAGCATTTATTGTTTTAGAAAAGCTCTCTTAATCAAACCCTACTGGTTAACATTTAATAGCCACTGGAAAAACAACATAGATCACCCAAACAAATGTGTGTGTCTCTCTATCATACACTAACTGTACATTAAAATACATCCAACGACTTCACTCAAATCAGGTGGCTTTTCCACATAACACCTAACAGAATACTATAGTGGCATAGTGGAAATACTGTACCGTAGCTAACCTAACTAACACATGTAAGAACGGAGCCCAATGCTAGTGATGTACCAACCGCTAGCTTGGTAGCATTACCGCCATAGCTGTAACTCAGAACACTGTATTTATTCAACTGGCCTGATGGTTTTCTACATTACTGCCTCAGTTCTGTTCTCAAACCAAACATGTTTCGTTCACATATGAAATACAGTCACTTAAAATGGTGTTGTGCTTCACAAACCTGTAAAACAGTATGAAGGAACAGAGACGGAGACGTGACGTGAGTTTCTCTTCAGCTTCCTGAATACAATGAGAGCAAGAGCGCCTGCCTCCCCTGTATTCCTGCACCACTGAAGCTATGCCACTGTCTCATACTGCCCCCTACTGTTATGGAAACACATAGCAACTTCACATTCCCGCAATAATACCTGTGACTGTGTTCTAAATAGATAATCCATGGCTGAAAATTATATCAATAAGAAAAATAATAATAAAAAAAAATCAATACCCCACATGTGACCTCACTAGTGGGCGTCACAGTAACATGCTTCATTATTACTGGAACAGTCAGTTCAGGTCTTCAAGACCATTTCAAACAAACTATTTCAAATTTTAAAAAGTTTACATGTGAAAACCAGACGTGGTTACAAAAAAGGTTTCCAACTCTTTGCATAAAAGGGATCTGAACAATGGGACTATCGCTTCATAGCAGCCAAGATAGAAACTAAACTATTCTGGAGAATGTGGGCATCAATCCCACTACCTCTCGCATGCTAAGCGAGAGCACTCACACTTGCTGTGTGTCTGAAATCTCATCTCTGTTCTGCAGACAGATATTAAAAGCAACTCTTTGGGCAACGGAATCAGTGAAATTATTTACTGGACTCTCGTGTAGTTAAAGAACCCTGTGGAAATTCGACCATCCTGACAGAGAATTTCCACAACAGTTTTGGTGTCAGAAGTGGGATCGTTCGAGAGTCCGTCCGGACCCCCGGGTCGTTGAGGGGCTGATTTTTTTGACCTGGGTTGACGAACCCGTTCTCTCCTCTTAAAACAATCCGAGGAAGAGGACCCGGCGTCCTGGGGCCTGTGACTGTCTCTGCTACGATCTGCACGGGAGCTACACCCGGTGAGATGGTTTACATTCCATTTATTATCATCTCTTCCTGATTCTGAGGTCCAATATTGTTGCTCCTAAGAAAGAGGTAAATTGTGGGACTAATTTGAAAAAATACAAACTAAATCACCTCTGTTTCTCTTAAGATTATTGTGGAATAGAATTGCGTCTATCTACAATAAATGTTGAATACCGAGTCCAGGACTCGAAGACGGCAAAACAAGAACAGGTGTTTCTTTTTCTTTGTTCTTTTTATTTTCTTATTTCTGTGAGTTTTGCGCGTAAAAAGTGTGAGCTTTTCAGCCTGAAGCCAAAGCAAGAACACAGTAAGGTGTGAGCTTTTCGGCCTGAGGCCAAAGCAAGAACACAGTAAGGTGTGAGCTTTTCGGCCTGAGGCCAAAGCAAGAACACAGTAAGGTGTGAGCTTTTCGGCCTGAAGCCAAAGCAAGAACACAGTTTTCTGCAAAAGTGTGAGTTTTGAACCCGAAGTCAAAACAAGAACACAGGTTTCTGTCAGAGACAGACCGAGGCAGGAACTCAGGTAAAAGACGCTATAGCAGTAAAGATAAGAGCTCTAGAAAAGTTAAATATATATACATATATATATATATATATATATATATATATATATATATATATATATATAAAAGTAAAATATAAAAGTAAAGTAACAAAAAAAAAAAAAAAAAAAACCAGCTGGCCCTATTGCGGGGGCCAGGAAGAGAAAATATAGGGAAGATAGTGTGCAGTATCTTCAATGTTGAGTGATCATTTAGCAGAAATCAGTTGTTACAACTTAAAGGGAACTTAAGAATGGTAAAGTAAAGCTGCTTTGAGAACAAAAATGAATCAAAAGGTAAAAGGAGTCCGGAGTATCACAACGTTACCCTCATCTACCCAGACATCACAGGCGCCTGAAAAGCTCAAAAGGTAAGCACAAACCTTTTCAATGGAATTGTGCATATTGATTATAACTAAAACTTGATGTCTGGTGTAGAGACAGGTGATGTTTAGTCTAAAGTGAGTAAATACATATTATATTAATGGTAAAAGAGAAATTAGAGAAATAAGAGAAATGAGAAATGGAGGTTGAAGTCCTCACCTAAGAATATCATATCATGCGCAGTAAGTCCATAAATTATGGCAATTAAAGGAGCAGGCAAGTTCAAAATTTGTGAGAAGGAGTAGTTTTGTGTGTATTTAGGAGGCATTAATCCTAAATACCATAAGAAAAAGGAAATAAGTGGATAAATTGAAGCAGAATTAAAAAAAAATGGTTGATTTCTTTGAGAGAGTTTAAGTATAAGTTGATACAAGACTCAGACAGAAGACTCTGACGAACACAGACACAGAGGGAGAGACAGAACGACCTAGAAAAAATAAAAAATACAGAAAGGAAGCATATGTGGTCGCAGATTTTTAAACTACCCTCATAAGAAATCAGTCAAATTCAGACTTCTATACAAGGGAAGAATAACTTAGACCCTAAACAAACTAATGGTATGAGAGAAGGGTTAACTCACATACATTTTCCACATTTCCATTCACATAGCCATGAACACAAGATAACACACTCCACACCTAGCCATCCTCCACTTTCTCATGAACAAACACTCTGTGCATTTTTCACTCCGCCTAGTGAGAACGATAACCATCTATTAATAGATTTGATGGCCCAACTTCAGGCCCAATTGTGAGCAAAACTAGATGCCAGAAACAGGAACCACAGGTCAGCATTTGCCAGCACATATGCCTCTGATTGCTCAAACTTAAGGCCAGTGATATGCTATCAGTTGAGCTAATAAATAAATAAATTAATTAAAGTTTTAGCTTCTGTCTATATTAAATGAAATCAATCACTATTGCATTGTTATCATTTCCACATGCCTGTGCAATGAAGAATCGCTTGCTGCTGATACTTGCAATGAAGACCAGCTTACACATAGTCACTGACATACAGGATGCTACTGAACATGCAGTGAAGAACTGCTTACACCTGTGATTTAGCTCTCTAAAAGGGGGACACCACACTGTCTCCCACCTGGTTGTGCCGTACCCTAAAAGGTGGTGGTCACTTGCAGTTTGGGGGTCTGCAAAGCTGCTTACAGCCTGATGGATGCTGCACAATGCAGGATTTACATTTCCTACTTCTGTTGATTGATATGAAGAAACCATGTCAAAAGGGGAAATGTTAGATTGAATATGATTCTATGATGGTAATGTTAAACATTTTTCTGACTTTATGTGCTCTACTTCAGTCTCAATCACTGGCTGTTTGTTTTTAATTAATTATAAATAATCTGACCTTGATACTGTGATAACAAGCAAAAGCCTTTTTTTCTGTCTCCCACTTGAACCTGAGATTAGAGATGTGTTCTCATTCACATTCAGAGGTCAACAGTACAGATACACTCGACTATTCAGCAACATTTCATTTGGATGTTTCTGAAAAAGGGCTGCAGGAAAAGGGGGGAGGAAGGCAGGTACTGATATACTACAATTCAAATCAGACACTGTAGAAAACAGATAACCACCATGCACACGACATGCTGAAGAAGCAAAAGCCATCACAAAAAACAGAACACATAGTCATGTATCAGTCACTGACTGTACTGACAACACATAACAACATTAAACTGAGAGCTGATTTACAGAATGAGCCTTTAATCATCCAGACACAAGAACTGTATTTACTGATGGTTGTTGTTTAGGGCACCCACAAAATGGACTACAGACAGGATATGCTGTATTTGAGTACCAAACAGGAAATGACTACTGTATGTGACTGTGACCTCTGACAGACAACAGACTTCACCCTCAGCACAGAGAGCAGGACTGAAAACATTGACTGAAGCGCTTAAAGCAGCTGAGGGACAGATTGTAGACTCAATATATGCACACTGTAAGAAAAGAGACACAATATTTACTCAATAAAATGAGGTAACAGACAAGCAATATTGTTTATTAGATTTCACAAGGTTCAGTATTGAGTAAATATTAATGAAATGATGCCTTTAATAGTTATCCATTGAGTAGATTCAAATAGAAAACAGTACATAGTTGATTATAACCTAAACAAGAATATTGAGTTGATTTGGAAAAGATAAACTCCCTAATGTGGAAATACTACTAATATAAATTAATTCTATGTGTCAGTGATATATAATTGTGTAATAGTCATCTACATTAATCTGCACATTGATTTGAATGTAATAAATGCACTGAATTTAGTCTAAATATTATTTCCTTTTTAAGAATATTCAGCCTATGGCCCAGAAAGTACAGAACTTAAGAAATACTCAAATAAGAATTTTATTAACAATTCATTTTTGTGCTTTAGACGCGTTGTTCCACATCCATGTACACAATCATGTTGAATGTGTTTTACCTAATACATTAATTCAGATCTACATGACCACAGAATCATTTCTTACAGTGAACTGACTCTTTTTGGTTAATCAGCACATTATGTGCAGTTTGTAAGGGTTTTTTAATGAATCACTACCTACCTAGGTTTGGCAGGCCCAAGGTCAAGTTGAAAGAGTAAAATTGGCAAAAATCTGCGCAGATTCCAAATTAATCTGAGTTGAGGCCTTGCTTATTGCTTTGATGTCTATCAGAGCCTCCACCAACAACAGTATAGGTTTTTTTACTGTTCAAGCTTTGCACAGGACACGTTTGAGGGTCCTGCAATAGTGGGTCTCAGGGGGACGCCTCTAGACCTCACAAATCTTGATCATGTGTCATACTACGGTGCACTAACTGTACTGGTAGCATCTCTCCATACAGGTACAGGAAAAGAGTGACAACAGAGGGTGACGACGACAACATTCAGGTAAGGGTGTGAGACCCTCCGACTGGATAGAGGACACACGAGGTACCACCTGAATCAGTGTGCTAAAGCCTCCATATCCACTAGAACAGGAGTATCAAACTCCATTTCATCGAGGGCCACATTAGCGTTATGGCTATTATTGGTTTTTGGTAATGACTTTGAACTATCCATATATTTTAAGTATAACTAGGCTAAATGTTTCTGATATACAACTGTAGTGTTGAAAGCAGCAAGGTCGCCATATAGACTCATTAATGTCTCACAGGTGGGATGTTAGTGAGGTTTACAAAAGACTGAAGATTGAATGCAGATATCATGGAGGCGACTTCGGCTTGAGTCGCTTCATCGCCGGTCTCTCTCTCTCTCTGACATCAGTGGTCATCTTTGGAAATCTGTGGACATCTCTGGACAACTTTGGTTGACATGACTTGGCATGTATTGTTTCCATGTCAATCTGTCAGTCTCTGAGTAGCAAGTCACTACCCTTCAACAACCAAACCCCCCCGGTAGCTGGAAGGTCTGCAGGCTGAAGTCGGTGAATGTGTTTGTGTGTGTGCGTGTATTTGTGTGTGTGTGTGTGTGTGTGTGTGTGTGTCTTGTACTCCTTCAATGTTTCTGAGGTATGAATTTTCCCAGTATTGTGGATCCTTGGCTCAAAGAAGAAACCCAGTGCTCCTTTGATGTTTTTTTCCTCTCAACCATATTCACACCACTATTTTATATCAGTGCTGATACACCAAGACAATTTTATGGGGTTCCACTTGGTTATTGCTTTGCATTTTGTAAGTAAGAAATCCAGGCCTTCATCACAATTTCCCTGAAAAGTCATGTGCTGTCCCTTAGTGGTTAACATGGGTGTCTATTATGCACTAGAGTGGGAGAACTACTCACCTAGAGTGGAGGGCAGCTTCTAAATTGTCGTAAAATATATTTAAATCAGCGATTGAAGAGGGGCTATGTACGCCTCCACCGACATAATTTTTACAGCAAAACGCTTGGAAATTTCTACCCCGGTCGTGGGTCAGAACAATGTGTCTGTGGTGTCTGTGAGAGTTATAGTTTTGGCTTCAGACCCTTAATTAGGGCAGCACCTCAAAAAATCCCTCCATAGAGTCCAATGTTATTTTTCAGAGGAAAGACGTGAGAAAGCAGAGAAACCTCTTGTGTTTAACCTGCTGCTGTCGGCCTTCTGAGTGGGCTAGAGACATCAAATTTACACCACTCCTGCCGCCTCTCGTCCAAACCCCAAAGCCGTACTCCTTACGGTTTTGATTCATTCAGAGGAGTTCGACAGGTCCAACTCAGCTTGAAATCAGTGGCAGGCAGTGAGAGCCAGTGTGGGAGACAAACCAGGGGCGTTTTAGACTTTCATAGGGGTGCCCCACGGTGTTGAAGCCATGCAGGGGTGGACAGCAGAATTAGGTGATGTGCATGCACCTCCATGACCATAGCATCATTCACATCCAAAAATCTAAGCTCTACTCTTTACAGTTTTTTTTTTAACGAGAGGTAATTCGACAGGTCAGCTTATAATCAGTGGCAGAGTGTGAATGGATGTTGATGTGTGTCAGTGGGGGATCCACATAGGATTAACTGCTGTGAATCAGACTCATTTTTCAGAATAAAAGCCTCAAACTCCAGAGGGGTAGCTGTTTCCTCACAGGAAGCTGTGGCTATGACTGTCCTTTCAAAATAAAAGCCCGAACTCTGATTTAATCTTCACAGCTGAAGCACGAAGTGCATGCTTCGTGTGTGCTGCTTTACAACATGAATCTTGGACAGGCACATATTTAATGTGGATGGTAGACACACCAGGGGCGTGTCTAGACTTTATCATAGGGGTGGCCCTGGCCCAAGGGGTGTTGAAATTATGTAGGGGTGGCCAGCAGAATTCGATGATATTCATGCACCTCCATCAACACAGCATCACTGTGTGATTGATGACATTATCAATCTCACACACACACACCCCCACACACACCCACGTATACACACACATCAGTCTAGTGTCCAGTGACCAGTCCAGTTAACAACAGACAGAGAGTCTAAGCAGGTCAGTTTTTACCCAGACATGCAGTGTAAATTTGAACTCTACAGCGTGTTAAACTGTAGAAAAAGCTTGAATCTCTGCTTGCAGAGGGAATTTTCCAGAGTGGCGCCACAGACGGGTAACTGACCTGCTTAGACTCTCTGTCTGTTGTTAACTGGACTGGTCACTGGACACTAGACTGATGTGTGTGTGTGTGTGTGTGTGTGTGTGTATACATGCATTATGCATTAAGATACATTAATGTGTAATAATGCACTTATTGATTTTTGACAATACTTAGTTACTTTGCGGTTGCCCGGGTAACCGAATATGCAAATGATAATAGAAGGTACAGTACAGATCAAAGCAGATTAGAATACAGATCAAAGCAGAATAGAATACAGATCAAAGCAGAATAGAATACAGATCAAAGCAGATTAGAATTCAGATCAAAGCAGAATAGAATAAAGATCAAAGCAGATCAGAATACAGATCAACACAGGCAGACCTACGTGAGGCTTGAACCAGAAGGAAGACGTTCCTGGGGTAGGCCCTGCCATTTTCGGTCAAGCCAAGAACGGGGGGGTCGGCTGCTCGGGGCCCCTGTGCGGACCCCCTATGGATGTTGTCTTTGGGAGTCATAAGACTGTTATGAGTTACATAGCAGTGCTGACAGAGTTGCTGTCAGTGGGTGTGTATTAAGACTGTTATGAGTTACATAGCAGTGCTGACAGAGTTGCTGTCAGCGGGTGTGTATTAAGACTGTTATGAGTTACATAACAGTGCTGACAGAAGTTGCTGTCAGTGGGTGTGTATTAAGACTGTTATGAGTTACATAACAGTGCTGACAGAGTTGCTGTCAGTGGGTGTGTATTAAGACTGTTATGAGTTACATAGCAGTGCTGACAGAGTTGCTGTCAGTGGGTGTGTATTAAGACTGTTATGAGTTACATAACAGTGCTGACAGAGTTGCTGTCAGTGGGTGTGTATTAAGACTGTTATGAGTTACATAACAGTGCTGACAGAGTTGCTGTCAGTGGGTGTGTATTAAGACTGTTATGAGTTACATAGCATTGCTGACAGAGTTGCTGTCAGTGGGTGTGTATTAAGACTGTTATGAGTTACATAACAGTGCTGACAGAGTTGCTGTCAGTGGGTGTGTATTAAGACTGTTATGAGTTACATAGCAGTGCTGACAGAGTTGCTGTCAGCGGGTGTGTATTAAGACTGTTATGAGTTACATAACAGTGCTGACAGAGTTGCTGTCAGCGGGTGTGTATTAAGACTGTTATGAGTTACATAACAGTGCTGACAGAGTTGCTGTCAGTGGGTGTGTATTAAGACTGTTATGAGTTACATAACAGTGCTGACAGAGTTGCTGTCAGCGGGTGTGTATTAAGACTGTTATGAGTTACATAGCAGTGCTGACAGAGTTGCTGTCAGCGGGTGTGTATTAAGACTGTTATGAGTTACATAGCAGTGCTGACAGAGTTGCTGTCAGCGGGTGTGTATTAAGACTGTTATGAGTTACATAGCAGTGCTGACAGAGTTGCTGTCAGTGGGTGTGTATTAAGACTGTTATGAGTTACATAACAGTACTGACAGAGTTGCTGTCAGTGGGTGTGTATTAAGACTGTTATGAGTTACATAGCAGTGCTGACAGAGTTGCTGTCAGTGGGTGTGTATTAAGACTGTTATGCGTTACGTAGCAGTGCTGACAGAGTTGCTGCCAGTGTGATTTCTGACCACTGCTGCTAGAAATTTTAATTGGAGACCTTTGGGGCAGAAGTAACATACATATTGAAGACTTTTAGTTGTTTGTCAGTTTGTCTCAGTGTAAACTAACACAATGGGTAATGAATCGTCCAAAGCTCTGAGTAGTGGTGGATCGAAAGCTAATGTAATTTAATTCTCCAAATAGTAGAAGGAGAGGTCAACCTGTCATTGAAGTCATGTGGTAATACATATTTTTGCACACATACCGTACACCTGAGCAAATAACACGTTTATACATGATATGAGACCTTGCATGCCTGTGTGGTCACAGGTAGATAGTCAGCTAGGTGGAGGGCGTCATGGTCACAGGGTCACTTCACTGTAAGAAATGATTCTGTGCTCATGTAGATTTGAATTAATGTATTAGATAAAATACATTCAATATGATTGTGTTTTTGATTTTGAGACGACTATTTAATTAAATTTCAAATAAAATGCACCTATTGTAGTTAATAATAAAAAAAATAAAACATAAGGATTATATTTATAAAATCCCAAATAGAGAGAACATTGAGTTGATTGAAATTAATATAAACAGGCAGATTTTAATTGAAGTGTTTTTTTAAAAATTATGTCCGCAATTCCCATCATGCCCCTGCCCCATATTACAGTATTTGCAGTTAGTTTGTTAAGCTAGCTGATTCACCTTTGTAAATGCAGATATTACTTTGTGTTTTAATGCTCCTGTTTTGAACATGGCAGTTTATGGAGTTCACTGTCATGTTTTTGCTCTTTTACAGTTCCACCATCGGTGAGGTGGCTGTAACGTTTCTTGATCCAGGGACTGCAGGACGTCATGCAGCCTGGTCCCCTGCCACGTCAGGCAGGTGCTGTTAGCCAGGGACAGATCACATTTAAGGTAAGATATACAGTAAGTGTAGGTTAAGGATAGATATCATAAAAGTCTTGTCTCAATACCTGCATCAAAAAAGATGTCAGTCAGAGCCAAAAGGATTGGCAGAGTAATCAATGAGTCGATAGGCAACTATTTTAATAATTGATTCATTTTTCATTTTTTAAACTGGTTCACTGGTTCCAGTATTTAGCCTAGCAAAGATCCTTTATGAACCATTGCTGGTGCTAGCTTCTGGTAGTTGTACAGTAAAGCTACAAGCATCATTTTGTACCATAACCTTGGCCTACTTACCAGCTATTGGTCTGTTCTGATTGCAATTTGCTTGATTACTATGAAAATAAGAGCATAGTTAATATAGCTGAATCATGATTAACAAATGCTTCATGCTATCAGTTAAGACATACTGTATCTATACAGCTACATGTAGACCATATCTTTTTTCATGTTTAGCCTTCATGTCAACTTAGCTGTATAAACACAGATACAATAATTATGTACATATACAATTATATAAATATACACAATTCGCCTTCATGCAGAGACAATTTGATCTTTGCATTTATTTGACGCCAGCTATGTATTCTTATCTCAGTCAGCAGCCTTCAGAAATAATACTTAGCTAACATAGGTCATCTTATCTCAATGAGAACTGTTAGCAACTGTGACTCGATAATATAATCGAACAGAAGGGTACATGTTGCCAACATATCCTCAACCGACAACAATGAAACTATAAAAACCATGTTCAGTTGAAAAAAAAATTGTTCAAGATGTTGCCAACATGTGAATGTTAAGGTTACTTACCCGTCTGTGGCGCCACTCTGGAAAATTCCCTCTGCAAGCAGAGATTCAAGCTTTTTCTACAGTTTAACACGCTGTAGAGTTCAAATTTACACTGCATGTCTGGATAAAAACTGACCTGCTTAGACTCTCTGTCTGTTGTTAACTGGACTGGTCACTGGACACTAGACTGATGTGTGTGTGTGTGTGTGTGTATACATGCATTATGCATTAAGATATATTAATGTGTAATAATGCACTTATTGATTTTTGACAATACTTAGTTACTTTGCTATAAGGTCTGGTAACCAAATAAGCAAATGATAATAGAAGGTACAGTACAGATCAAAGCAGATTAGAATACAGATCAAAGCAGATTAGAATACAGATCAAAGCAGATTAGAACAGAACGGAACACAACTGAAGTGTTTAACAGAAGACACGCTGCTCATTTCACCTGAGAAAGTGAAGACAAAACTTTTGAGCTAGCTGATCCATCAGTTATCGGCATCAAGTAAGTACACAAATACATAAAGTAAAGCACTCATTAACCAGCTATTATTATTATTACCAAAACACATTTCACCAATGGTCTGTTAGTTGTCAATACAACACTGTCCTACAAAATTTCTCAAATTTTAAAGTACCTGCTCCAGTTCATATTGTATCATATATTATATTATTGGAGTATTAATGCTGATACATCAACATGTAAGCTGTATTTGGGGGCTGGAGTCTATCCCAGCTGGGTGATTCTCAAGAAACTGTCCTAACTTTTGCAAAAACAATTTTAGGTCAATTTTGCTAGTTTTTTCTCTCATTAGTAGCAAGCAGGGTCTCAACTAACTGTCTTAATTAAAATGAATGATCAATACATGTTTTTTAATACATTTTGGAATGTTTTATTGAGTCACTGATAAGTTCATTACCGTCACACATTTTCAATTGATGATTACTGAATATGTATGAAAGGTAGACCTTTTGTTTTTTTCATGCATGTTCTATTAATAGTTCAGAATAGCCACATAGTGTAAACATTCATAATTTTTTTATTGACAGACTTGACAAATAGCTCCTGTACAGAAATAAAATTTGAAGTTATCACTCATGCACATCCAAATATTTCCATATACAGCAAATGTGATATCGCTTCGGCCAGGAGAGCATCACACTCTGCCGCAGGAGACTGTGGCACGACATGGTGTGAAGAGAAATTACCATCTCATTACAATGTAATAATCTTTAAACCTTGACGTCACTGAACAGCTACACATTCCTACCTGTGTTACAATACCAGGATACAGGCATCCGTCATACTTAACGAGCACCCATTGCCCAACTCCAATAGAGTCCCTATTTTCCGTCTCTTCTTTGAGAATGACTTCTTTGGAGCATAGCAATCACATGCAGGCTTACAGAAGCATGAGACATCCCTCACTCTGATCTTCCCTGGTTCTGTTGCAATAAGCTGAAAAAAAACAACAGAAAAATATATGAGTAACGTTGCACATTTATTCAGTGAACATAATGGGAATCATCATAATCTGATTGTTTACTGAGTGATACCTTACCTGATGTACTTTCAGAGTGCCCTGCACTGTCTTCAGTGATGGCGGCACTAACTCTCCAAATGTTTCAATGTCCTCTTCAGTCACCTGGAAGAGTTTCACTGAACTCTGCTCTGACAGGTTGTGCAGCAAGGCTTCAGCATCAGGTATGTCCGTTCCATAGGCTACCAGCCTGTCGGCAAGATTTTTCAGTGCTCCTCCAACGCCATCTGGAGCACCTTTCCCGTGTGATGCCTCTGTAAAATTCCAGGTCACAGACTTGAAACCCTTTATGAAAGGCACTGTGGATGCCAAATAGAAGGAGACCTGGGGATGGCGGGAGAGAAAGATAGAGAGGTTGGTTTAGCTGTCCCCAATTTTAAGTTTTATTTTTGGGCATATGTATTGCGCCCATTATCAGCCTGGCTTGATCCTAATATTTCAGTGTCTTGGCGAGCAATAGAAGAAAATTTGGCTGCCCTCATCGCCTCCAAGACCTGGTTCATTCTAGTTTATCTCCAAAACATGCTAAAGCAGTTAGGCCCTATTTTATCCTCTTTTCTCTCAGTATGGCTCTTGTGGAGAAAGCTACAAGCTCACATTTAAAGTGGACACCCAAGTCCTGTTTTTCACAACTTTGCTCTTTTTAATTTGGGAAAGGTACCTTTTTTCTTATCACCAGTGGAGGAGCAAAGGCATACATGTTTTGTCTGACATTTGTAATAATGAAGGTCTCAGATCGTTACTGACCTACAGCAACCTACAACCTACCAGGGTTTTCATTCTTTCTTTACTTACAACTTCGGTTTTCCATAAGACCTATGGTGTCCCTTTGGGGCCACTCTAGACTACATGAGCTCCATACTATAGTGGATGGGTGCAAGGACAAGAGGCTTAGTCTCAATACTGTATAAACGGTTAGAAAGAGCAGCTAAAAGCCCTTTGCTATTCACCAGGTTTGGGAGAGAGACCTCGAAGTTCTCGGATGGGTATTGACTGATGAGAGTTTGGGATAATCTGGAGGCCACATCCAAAACCCCAATCATAGGTTGATACATTTTAATTTATTACATAGACTGTACTTTTCACCCCAAGGAAACGTACCTCATGAAACTTGAAATCTTCCAACTTGTGATCTTGCTCACTAGGTCAAGGGGCTTTTTTTTGCATAGTGTCCCTGGGAGTGCCCAGGAGTGGTCGATTTAAAACTGGTGACATCTGTCTGTCGACCTAATTGGTGAAAATGTACCCTATTGTCCAAATTATTGCCCTAAATGAATTTCACATTGGATCATCAGCCTTATACCCCGGGGTTTTGTTTGCTGGCCTTACAGCGCCAAAAGATGTTGGCACTTCGTGGAAACCTCCACACACCCTCACCAAGACACAATGGTTGCTGTCATACCCGGACATTCTTTACGGAACAATCAGTCGCCAGGATGCATGGGCAAAGGTTAAGACTGTCCAAATGTGGTCGCCTGCAATATCTGAGGTGAAAAATGTTGGACTGATGTATTTGCTGCTTGCACCTCCCCTTTCTTGTTTTTATTTTGATGTGATGAGATGTACAACCTGTGATATTCGATGATGGTGTAATCAAGAACATGTGAGAACTATCCAGGGGGAGGAACATTGTCGCCACGGGTGGGGGCGGGTGGGTTTAAGGGGCTTTATTTTACTGTGTTTATAATTGTGTATTTGACTTTTTTTTCAAAAACAGTTGATAAAAAAAAAAGAAAGTGAGTGACAGTGAGGAGTGTAAATATAGTATTTTTGTTTTTCCCATGTTTTACTGATGGATTTATAAATTCTGCCCAAAAAATATCAGTCTAAAAGTTTTGCTCAGAAAAACCCTTTGTTGTGGTATTAAAGTTGGCCCATCAGACACCAGGGGGACATGTTTTACTGTGGGTGACTGGTTTTTTATATGCGCCACACGGGATAAAGGGCCACGCCGCACAGCATCGACTTTAGACTGCTGGATACCGTGGCAAAGGTTTCCCGGGCTGTCCTCACCACATACAGGACACCAGTATGCAAAACCTGTTTGTGACCTCCACCAAAGTGAGTGTCCTTTATTTCCGGTCACTTACAGTTGTAACTTTCACTGTAGTCAAAATGTACAACTCCTTCATCTTCCACCAATCTCTTTCAGCCCTTGATCTTTTGAACTGGTGTGCTGTGTTGAAGAGGTGAACTTGAAACGTGGCAGGTCGTTTTGTTTGCTCCACCAGTTTTTCTAGGCTGGCCAGCTTGCTTCCAGAGGGTGTGCTTGCCTTCAACCTCAGTACCATCAGGAGATTTTTCCAGTATGGTGATGTTTTGTCACCCACTCATTCCATCTCAGATGTGTTTTTTGTGGCTGGGTCCATCACAACTGCAAGGGGCTGTGTTTGCAGGTGTGCGATGTTCTCATGTTGTATGCCTGTTCTGTGTAACCTTCCTTTTGTCTGCCAGTTTCCCTTGGTCTGATGCAGCCCTGCATTCTTTGCTTCCCAAGATGTTTTATTTTTCTCAGATTGTCAAAAGTGTGAGTTTTTCCTTTGTGGACATTGTTCTTTAGGTGTTGATGTCATTGGACCAGAGGGTGATTGGTGCATCACTAATGGTCTGATTTCCCCCGGTGAGCAGGTCCTCCAAAGAGAGTGAGACAGTATGAGTAAGACAAAGTGTGACTGACTGAGGAGCAGAGAGTGAGTGAGTGACTGAGTAAGAAAGTGAGTCAGTGAGTGAGTGAAAAGAAAGGAATGACAGGATGGAGAGGGCAGCAAGTGAGTGATCGATAGGTTGATTGGGTGAGTGCTGAGATATAAAAGCAATAACACCTTATTATAGGATTGTGCAATCCCATTTTCCCTGGGCTGCACTGGTCTGGGCTGTAGGAGTTGGTCATCTGTGCCATGACAGATGGGGCTGTCAGTTCAGAATTGTCTGGAGGCATTTTTCTTTCTTGTACCTCTTGAGTTTTCTTGTCCACTTGCTGCTTTTATTTTGCTGTTTAAAGAGCAGCTCAGATCTTTAAAAGTCCTCTCCTTCTTTTTGTACCTGCATGTAGTTATAGAATATCAAATAATTCTTCAATTCACAACACATTCTCTTACAATTGAAATTCAGGTCAGGTATGTTTTTCTCCCAAATCTCTCTCTCTCTCTCTCACACACACACACACACACACACACAGTAATCTCCACACCTATCAGTTTATCTGTGAGATGTGTTTATGGACCCTAGAGAAAAAGAAGAACTAGTGTCAGTCAGTTAGATGTGAAAACACTCAGATTTTGTGGATGAAGTTCTCTATGTAGAATGGAAAATAAAGGGTTATGAGTATCTAAAACATGATATGAGTTGGATAAAAATTAGTCCTCGTTTTGAAAAGATGAATTTTGATCCTTTTTTGACTCTTACAGTATGTGTCACTGAGGTTACAAGTGAGTTGTTTTTAAGATAAATTTATCATGGAGCCACATTACAGCCCAGTGGATCGTAATGAAGGTAAATCTTCTCCATATAATCTTGATATTTCATTCCGTGAACTTTATGCAAAAGCTGTGTTCAAAGTTAATAACTTAGTAATTATAATCACATGTTTTTCTTTGTTAGCATGGTTGAATTAATCCTGTTTAATCTTTTGTTTAGTTTGGTAAACTATTTTCAATGAGATGCGCATTACATCTTAAAGTTATGTGATAATAATCTGCTTATAATATTTGTTGAAAACTGGTGATTATCAAATGTCTCATCACTTGCTTAACACTAAGGCAATAATTTGTTTGGTTTATAGTGGGAAGTGAATATGTGATTCATAAGTTAACGCAGTAGATTATATTCAAATTCAATTAACATATGAATTAAAAGTGAAAAGAGAGAGGAAGGATTGTTGTTCTCCTCCACTCAAATTCCACCATACTTCAGAGTAATAGAAAACCAAAACCTCCAGACTTCTGTTGTCTTTTTAGCTGTTGTCTCTTTTGCCTTTTCATTTCTGGTTCATCTGTGTCTCATTAGTTCTTTTATTCTCGCTTCTTGTTATTTTGGCGGCGGTTACATGCAAATTTCTTTTAACATCTGATCAGTCAAGTTTAGTCTCAAAAGCAACAGTGCTTTCATTTCAATGTTTTCATTTTCTTTTTATTTGAAAGAGGCGCAAGACTAGTACTTTTCAGTCTGCAACGAGAGATTAATGAATGTATTATCTGAATAATTTGTATGACACCACATCTGCCACCTAAAGCCAATAACACAAGTCCACGCCATCGCCACCAATGCACTTAATCAAGTTCCTCCCGGGTGACCAACAAAGGCTGATCAGCTGAATAACCCAGTTTTCTTCTTTTGGTTTCAATTTCTGGCCATGATTATAACTCTAGCCTGGACTGTGAATCCAAGAAGCACTAGATCCCACTAAGCTGCCTTCTGATCTGCCTGCCTGAAACTAGAAAACCTGCACAAAGTAGGACGCCTGGCCCTTTTCTGATTCCTTTGAGTTGGTGTCAGTAATCAACCTAAAATATCCACTTACTTTTTATGAGTAATAGTGAATTACCTTCTAGAAAAAGAATTAACTTCCTTAACACTACACTACACACACACACACACACACACACATATACATGAAGTTAAAATGGCTAGAATTCTTGATTCAGAGTTTTATGATCTTATGATATCAGACTGATCGATCAAATAAGCTTAAACTGCTGATAAAAAGAGATGGTTCCCTGATTCAACGTAGTAAATCGCTGATTAATACTAAATAGTTAGTTCTGTTAATTATTGATCATTGATAATTCATTTTATTAAAGTTGCAATCCATGAGTTGAAAGAGCCAGTAAGATTTGAAAGTAGCACCTCCTCTCATCCTCCTCTTCATTCTCCACACTCTTCCTCCCATCAGTGCCCGGGCCCAAAGCTCCACCCCTAAACCCTGAACAGTAGTATTCAGCAGGGAGAGGAGCGCTGTTACGTTACATCACCACAGCTGTGGACGCCCTGCCTGCTCAAAGCCGGGGTATATCTAACGCTTATTTTGTCACCTTTATAATGCAGACAGTGATAATTATGACTGTGCAATATGGTCTAAATGGCACATCCTATAACCTCTTCAGAATACACACCACCCCACCACCAGCTTACACCCACACAGAAGCGTTAACGTTAGCATCAGGCTAATACACGCTACAACAACAGTAGCTAAGTTAGCAAACATTATGACATTTCATGAAAATAATAACTCCTCCCAAAAGCCAAACAAATAATTACCTGTCCAACAGGACGAAAGTAACTTCTGCATCACTCTTCAGTCCCTTCAGATGTCCTTAAAGTCTCAACTGATATCGAATTTCTGGTTTGTCCTCTTGGCTTTATCCACAGAGTTTACCTTCTTCAGTCTTTTTTCTTTCCTCCCTCTTTCTCTCTTTTGTCTGTTTCCAAGGATGAATCGTTTGTGTAGTAACACTGAAGTGGTATTTTGGCTGCATTTTCCTGACATTGTTCCCTACAGTTGGGATTTCCTGCTATCTCTGTATTTCTTGCAGATGAACTGTGTGTTTGATATTTCCAGTGCGCAGCGGGAGGAGGCGGGAGGGACATGAGCAGGATGACACATGATTGGTCTCTTCATCTCGCTTGAGTGTCAGTTGATTGGTCAGAGTTTTTACATAGTCCTGTAGCTGCTGAAGAGTGTCTGATTCTTCCCCTCTCCTTTTCTGAAGTCAAGTCAAGTCAAGTCAATCTTTATTTGTATAGCCCAATGACTAGCAACAGTAATTAGGTTGCTCCATTGGGCTTTACCATCTGGAACAGGATACACATGACACCCTTCTGGTGCTTTAAGTAAATGACTCCTCGTGACTGGATTTTGCCAAGGAAAAGTCTCTCAAAAAAAAAACCTTTAACAGGGAAAAAGAAACGAAGAGAAACTCTCAGGAAGAGCAACAGGAGAGCATCCTCTTCCAGGATGGACAGACGGCAATAGATGCCATGTGTACAGAATAACAACAATGAAAATACATTAACACTACATATAAAATGAAGGAATTGGTCTACCTCAGTTATAACAATAGCTAATATACAGTGTGCATATATAGAATTATATGAGAGTGTCCAAGTTGGGAAGAAGAGAGCATCATCAAGTTATCAGCACAAAGGATAGAGAAGCATGTCATCCTCTCCACCACGCCAACCAGAAGAAGCCTGGGTAGTACATGTCCTGCTCTCTACCAGGCCAACCAGAAGAAGCCTGGGCAGCATGTTCTCTCACTCCACCACCACGCCAACCAGAAGAAGCCTCCTCGCAGCACGACTGTCCACTCCACCACACACCAAACAGGACCAGCGCCTGAGTCATGATGACATCGCCAGAAACTCGCTGCTCAGAACCACAAAGATGAGGCCTGACTGGTCTGCACACAACAACTACCCCACGCATCGCCTCAGATTCCTCGCTCCTCATTGCAGACAAAGCCTGATGACACCACCTCCTTCGCACCAAGTAGCCTCTCAGCTCACGGTCACCTGGGAGCTGAGAGCAGGGACTCTGGGAAGAAGATGAGTTAGTGAAATGAATTAATGGATGCATCAAACACAAGAAGAATAGAAGCTCAGTAGAGGAAGTCCCCCGGCAGTCTAGACCTATAGAAGCATAACTATGATTTGATCCAAGGCAGCTTGAGTCAGTCCTTGACTCAATCCTAACTATAAGCATTATCATCAAAAAGGAAAGTCTAAGCCTCTTCTTTGAATAAGGGGGATGGTGTCTCACTCTCCGACTGAGAGAGGGAGTTGGTTCCACAGAAGAGGAGCTTGATAACTGAAAGCTCCAGCTCCCATTCTACTTTATAAACTCT
This sequence comes from Synanceia verrucosa, assembly GCA_029721515.1. Classification (NCBI taxonomy): domain Eukaryota; kingdom Metazoa; phylum Chordata; class Actinopteri; order Perciformes; family Synanceiidae; genus Synanceia; species Synanceia verrucosa. Next base: position 31,450 of record JAQQSB010001690.1, on the reverse strand, counting down.
AGAACTGCTAGTAGTCTGGTATTCTGAGAGCGCAGTGTTCTTAGCAGGATTATAAGGCACTATTAGCTCTTTAAGAACAGATGGTGCCTGACCATTCAGTGCCTTGTAGGTGAGAGAGGAGTGATACAGAAATTCTATTCTAGGATTTTACAGGGAGCAAGTGCAGAGAGGCTAACACCGGAGACAGAATAGTCTCTTTTCCTGGTTCCATGCAGAACACGCATGCAGCGCTCTGGACCAGCTGGAGAGTCCTGATAGACTTATTAGGGGCAGCCTGATAATGAAGGGGACTTGCAGAACTCCAGCCTAGTAGTTACAAAAGCATGGACTAATTTTTCTGTAATGTTTTGGGAGAGAATATGTGCCTTATTTTTAATAATGTTACGCAGATGAAAAAAAGCTGTTCTAGCTGTTTGTTTCTTATGGACGTTGAAGATGATATCTTGGTCAAAAATTACCCCAGATTCTCCCTACAGTGGTGCTCTCGAGGCTGGAAAGAAGTCACCTAGAGGTAAATAAGTCATTATATAGGTTATTTCTGAGATTTTCAGGGCCAATTAGAATAACTCTCTAGCTTTTACCCTGAATCTAACAACAAGAAGTTAAAGGCCATCCAAGCTTTTACATCCTGAAGACATGTTTGGAGTTTAGCTAACTGGCTGATTCGCCTGAGACTTAAATGACAAATATAGCTGAGTATCATCTGCATAATGTGTGAAAGTTTATGGAGTGCTTCCTTGGATAACATTATCTAAAGGAAGCATATATATAAAGTAAATAGAATAGGCCCAAGCACAGAACCCAGAGAACTCACAACTGACTGGTGGACCTGCATGGAGGACTCATCATTAATGTGAACAACCAGATCGATCTGAAGGGAAAAGAGAGGATTTGAACTACAGTTTTAAGCAGTTCCTCTTTTTTATGCTACTTAAATGTTCTAATCTTAGTAACAGGATATGGTGGTCAACAGTATGATTGTGCAGCGCTTAGCTCGAACAAGACAAGCAGTACTGAGACGCAGTCCACATTGTCTGGAAGTAATTAGCAGGGTCATTAGTAATTTTCACTCTTCAGAGCGGTCTCTGTGGCATGATATTTTCTAAATCCTGACTGAAAAAGTCCTCAAATAGATTGATGTTCACTGGAGGAAGTCACACACAGCTGACTGTGTACCGCTTTCTCAAGGATCTTAGAGAGAAAAGGAAGGTTGGATATTATTCTATAGTTGGCTAAAAACCTCTGGATCAAGAATCGGGCTTTTCCAGAAGAGGTTTGATTATTAGCTACTTTAAATGATTAAATGAGGGACATAAATGGTTGAGCAAAAGAGGTGCTGGATCATGTGTTTAATAAAGAGGTGCTCAGAAACAGTAAACTTTTAGCAGTGAAGTTGGGATGGGATCTAAGAGACAGGTAGAAAGGCTTAGATGAGGAAATCAATGAAGTCAGTTTTGTGGGAGGTCTATGGAGAAAAGCAGCCCAAGTATATACATCAAGTTCTTCAGTGAGTCCTATGCTTCCTGTGCTTCATTATCAAAGCAATTTCAGCTAAAGGTACAGTGTGACTGATTTTTTCTAATTGATACAGTTATAATCTTCTGTGTTAAAGAAGCCTGAAGAAGTCACTACTACTGAGGGTTATGGGAACAGATGGTTCAGTGTGAGCTGTGGCTCTCTGTCAGCCTGGCTACAGTGCTGAAAAGAAACCTGGGGTTGTTTTTATTTTCCTCTATTAATGATGAATAATGTTGCTCTCTGGCCTTACGGGAGAGCCTTCTCTTCCTATAAGTGCTCAAACTATCAAGCCAGTGTTGACCCATTAATTTTGCAGACCTGTTAAACGCCTACCTCCTTTCAAATCTTCTTGCTGCTTGCTTTAAACTGTGGCAGGTGAGAGGTTATACCATGGAGCCAGCTTTCTGTGCTTTACTAGCTTCTTTTTAGAGGAGCAACAGAGTCTAGAGAGAGATGCTCTGCAGAGAGTCTGGGCAGCACTATCTACCACAAATTATCAATTTGAGTAGGGACTGAAGTCTGAGCCCTCAAGTATATTGATATTAGGGATTGAATTTAAAGCCAATGGAATTATATCCTTGAACTTGGCTACAGCACTTCTCAGAGCAAACATCTAGTGCAATATGGATTTACCTGATGGGAGCATAGGGCTATTTAAAGGTACAGACACAGAAACAGCCTGTTCCTCAGCAGATCAGAGAACAGTGATTTTAACTACAAGGCAATTCAGGATCAGGGCTGAGTTTATTAACTTTGAATATGAATATTGCTGGACATCTGAGACCTATATATAAAATTGCTGGGAAAAAGGCTTTATACGTATGTCACTTTTAATATGTGCAGATATTTTGACCTCAAATATTATCATCATTCTCATATTATCATTGAGTAGAGCATGGTACACCACACCTGCATGATGAGTCACCATGGTGATGCAGGCTCTGGTCTTCAACTCCTGGCATCTCCAACACTTGTTATGTTCACATTAAAGGAGAGGCTTTGTTGTCACTCACTGTACCATTTGAACAACACAGCTGCTTCCTTCTCTGCAGCTTTTAAGGATAAGAACTCAAATACACTTCTGAATGGGCAGGTTTTATTTTTGAAAAACTCTGTGAGATACCAGTGCGGAGCCACTAAAATGCAATATGAAAACCTCATGAAAAACAGAATTAAATATCACTTAAGTAATCTGGGCTTAGTGAGCATTTTATGAGCCAAGCATGCTGCAAGTTAAACATGTTCGTGCAGCTAATCAGATGGATGCTAACGCCATGAAACAGGCTAAAGCTACTATTTATTAGCAAGTGATCATGTCTCCATAGACCTGAGGATGAAATCTAATTAAAGAAGTTAACTCGAGGGCTTGAGTGAATATAAACAGCTGGGACTGCAGATCAGTCAACATCATGAAGACTCTGGTCTAAGAGACAAACTCTGGTTGGCTTGTTGTCAACTGGACATCATTGATCATTCAACTGAATGTTAATAAGGATCTGTGAAATTACAGGTATTATTGCTGGTGTGTTACAGAAATTATGAGATTTTAAAAAGAATTTACTTGGCAGTACTATTGTACATGAACATAGGTGTTTCTCTCTTTGTGTTTCTCTTTACATAAGTAATTACAGGTAAGTAATAACTACCCACCTTCTTAGATTTTAATAATATTGTCATTATTAACAATTTAACTGATGTAACTGTTAGTTAGTCACTAGCTGTTAGTTTTTATAATATTTTAAAGATAAGAGTAATATTTGTATATTGCAAAAAATTTACAGCATGATGTGTATTTATTAATATTATGAAATAGATGCTTTATTGAATAAAGTGAACAAAGCAAACTTTGATGTGGTTCCCATGGTGTAATGGTTAGCACTCTGAATCTGGTAATCAGAGTTCAAATCTAGAGGAACCCATGCTTTAAACATGAGTCCAACTTTAACAATGCAGCCTTTTCCCATGTTCCACATGCTCAAGTTTAAAGTTGGTGGTTCAGACTGAAAACAGTGCTTTTGTTGAGGGCAACTTGTTTCAGCTTCCATTGAGACCTGAAGCAACCAAGATTCTCTCTGACTCTACCACAGTAAGATCTCCAAACTTAATGGTACTGACAACGACGGAAACGGGTTTTGAGTTACAGGATGGAGGCAACTCTATTGACTTGTGTCTTGTACTCACTAGGAAATGAGGTTTCACTGACTGGTTATGGATTTTTTCTAAATTTAAGGGTTCCTAGGGTTAGCTATAAGTGTAGCTTTTTTTTTTACAGTACTAAATCTCTTAAACTGTCCCTCCAGAATGCAGGGTTGAAGCACAGTGTCTCAAGGAAAACAGATGGTGGCTAGTTGTCTCTAAGTTGACCAGGTAACCAAGGCCTGGAGGAGTTCGCCAGTGCTGGCCCTCTTGATGAGGCCAGTGGTTGATCGCCAGCATGATAACAGGCGCCACTGTTAGTCTGGAGCTTAGAATGAGCATGCCCTGACTGTAACGCCATTTCAAGAGTAATGCAAGGTAATAAGTATTAGTATTTGAAATTTAAAAGAAGGGAGTATGGCTGTGGAGCACCATAGGGAGTGCTGGGTAGGAATATGTGGCGGACTCTGGCAGCTGTAATGGTTGTCCACGTAAAGTTCATATTCTTCCTGATATATCAGAATCTTCAATAAATGTTACTTCTTCCAATCAACCGCTGAGCTCTTGGGTGTATCCATTCTTTCCTCATTGACTATTCAATATTGAATAACACTGATGATTAACTCTCCGATGGCTGAAGTTAGGAGTCTATGGGGGCTCATTGATCAAGGAGCAGTGTACTGAACAGTTACATTTATCGTAAATTTCCACCAAACTTTGATCACACAGGTCAGATACTCGAGTGTATCCATGGCTGCGCCATGCTCAAGCTGGAGAACACTATTCCATATGGGGGGGAGAACAAAGGAAGAGGGAAAGAGAGAGGAGGAGGAAGAGAGAGAAAGGAAAATTATGGCTGTTTCCAACTACATCTTTACTATAAATGTAATGTTGAGCAGTGAAAAATGCACTTAGAAAACTTTGCATATTTTTGATAATTTCAGGATTCGAATCCGGGCGATCATGGTAAAATGATGCTCATAGTAACTCCTGATTGAATCTGACACCCAAGAAACTGTGACATCACAAATAACGTAAAGGTGTACATGTCTTGCATCGTGACGTAAGGATATTTGGTATTAGCTTTTCATTCAGAATGAAGGTTAAGTTGATTTTCCTTTAATATGCAGGATAATATAGGGTTGAGATTTAGCTCTAGAGTTAAATGGGTTAATGTCATTAGGATACGCCTAGCTTTGTTGCTCATATTGTGTAGCTGTGCATCTAAAGCTCTATACAGAGGGTGTATATTATGGCTGGGTAGTTTAAGTGTAAGTCACTCAGTGCGGTTTTTGATTCGTACAGAAAGGATCAGTATGATAGAAATTATGACATTTTATATTATACAAAGAGGATTGCTCAAAGATGAGCAAATTATGTTTGTGTTATTGTCATTATTTGAGAGAGGTGTGTTAAATAAAATAGTCTGGCGCTGAGTTGAGGTTGGGCTGCATGTATTGTGTCTGGATTCAGCATTGTTGGGGACAAGCGGGCGGTGCTCATGAGTTGAGCAGCAGAGAGTCAGAAGGCAATTGGAACTGAGGCAAAGCTGAGATTTTGGATCACGTATTAGGGGGCTCTTGGCTGACCAGAATCTAGCGCGAGGCACTCGACAATAGTCTAGCTGCCTTATGCCACATATTTAAAATTTATTTGACTCCGACATTTTCTTTCATGTTGTTTGAGTGGGTGTCAGAGATTCAGTGGCCAGATGTGGAGATACTCCTGCTGCAGTGCGTCCTCACTGGCGCAGGATACATCGGTTACATAAAGTAGAGAACCTTAATAATATAAACCGTAATAGTATAGCCGTCTCAAGGTGAGTTATGAACTATCTGAGGGCATATCGCCAGAGTACAGTATTGATAGAAGGCCGGTAAACAGACGATCAAGAATTAGTTATTAACAACTCATTTTGATCAATAGCACGAGAAAATAAATCCATTTCGATGGTCTGTGTGAACTAATGATCATTGAACAATTTAAAACGCGTTCCTCAGCGCTGATGTCGCCATTTAAATGAGAAAGGCCAGCTATCAGCGCTTGTGCTGGCCGACTATGTGATGATTTTGTTACACATAAGTCTAAAAATATACTGTACAATAGTATAGCTGTAGATGACAGCATATTTCACGCAGCTGTCAGCATATACAGTATGATAGAGTGGCAGGGTTCTGGTGTGCTGCGGATGCTCAAACCCGTAACTTTGGCAGATACAGGGTCAATGAAGGACTAGCTGTCCTTAAAGCATGCGGTGTGCTTTCCCCAGCTCCCGCCATGTGCATGCGCATAGGCGCGAGAGGAAAAAGTGGTGAAGGACCAGAGTGATAGGCTGGCTGAGCCATAGAGGCACAGGTTGTCCTTGGTGAGGTAATGATCAAGATATTGGGGCATTACACAGGTGCCTCAATATTCTTTCATCGCATACCCGCGCCCTTTTTCAGACTGATAGCAGTCTGGTGATTTCAAATCAAGAGGATGGAGCTTGTTTGTCGCTGCAAGCAGTTATAATGTGGTACTAGACTGTGATCTGGCTAAAGGTGTTTTTGCTGTAAACATCACGGTGGCTGTGCCTCCATGATTCTGGGCAATGATATCTGTGGGGGTCGGGTTTGGTCTAATGGTCCCCTGCTACCTGCGGTGGTGTCTCTGAGTTGACGTTTTTTCCGTTTGTGCTATGACGCTGCTCAAAGTAAAGATGCGCCACACAAATGCGCTTCAAGGGAACTTATTAAACCTCATAATTCACCAGTTAAGAGAGTAGGGCGCGCTCAGAAAACTGATGTTTCGTCCTCGTTGGGGATCGCAGCCGCATCACATCGTGAGGTTGCTCACTGTATTTGTTCAGGATGGATTTGAGCGTAATGGTGCCTTCTATCGGGATGTTACTAGGACCTCCTGTGTCAAGTAGTGGTGTCAGATTGTATCCAAACTGAGGAGCAATCTAAAGTGTGGTCACTTTGAGGCGTGAAACTGATTCAGCAGGTACTGAAACACTTTTTCTGGGCCACGGCTGCAAGAGTGGCGGCGATACAAAGACGCCATGTTTGCCAGCTGACAGGGAACTCAACCAGCGCCAGAACTGGGCTTCGCAGCCACTTTGTACAGTGAAAACTGAGTCATCTGATTACAGACTGTGTGTCGCTGCTCAGTGCAAAGTCGGGTAAAGTATTTATTGACTGTAATGTGTCATATGTACTACCCATGCTTATCCGGGCTGTCATGACACCAAAGCGGTAGTTAAAGCGCTGGCACAGTTTACTATATTCGAATACCCAAAGTCATACAAAGTATCGAGTATTCACTTTCTGTAGGTTGCTGAAGTCTTGAACACGCTGGGGGTGCGCTACAATGAGTCCACTGCATCATGCAAAGTCAGGTAGCACGTTTCCATCAGATGCTATGTCCTACGCGCGCTTTATTGCACAGAGTTAATTTGAGACCTCAAAGATGACTGGCTGATGTTGATGGCGCTGAAGGCTGCAAGGCAGGAGAGCACGGCTTCAGTCCGAATGAGCGGTTTGAACTGGTGCGGTCGCTGCAGCTCTGAAAATGATTTGATTCTGAGGTTCCCAGGAATCTGGTTGATTTTTGTTAACGGTTTTCGCACAGGCTACTCATGGTTTGTTGGCAAAAGAAAACTGGGGTGGCCTAGATAAGAATGAACCGATATACCTGGGATACGGGTGTGCCACAGATAGTCCAGACCAGGTTTGGAAAACATGACCGCATGGTCACCGTCAGCCGTTTGTGGCTAAATTTATAGGCCCGTGATCTCAGTCCGTCCAAGTTTCTGATGTTAACTACCTTGCTAATCGACACTAGGTCGGAGGAAGTCGCCTCAGCTGTATCAATGTGAACCTGTTAAAACCATATTATCACAGCTGGGAAATGGTGAGTGCGTAAAGGTGGATTAGAATCCAAGGCCGCTGTGATATTTGTATGCTGCAGGAAGCGATGACAGTTTGTTGAGTTTTAGGTTGAATAATCCTGAATCTTTTGGTGAATCAGTGTCCTTGTTGGCGATTTGTCTGAGATCAGCTGGAGGGAGTTGGTGGAGCGATTGGTAGGTTCCCAGCTTTCGGTGACGCCCATCCGGGCAGACTGATTGTACACTATATTGATGTGTGGGGAGGCTCAATGATCAAGAACTGGTTTACACACGTGGGTCCGAATGAATATTTAAATACTGAGATTGAGTATATGCTGAAAAATAATATTGCGTTCCATCTACGTAGTTACGCCTCCTTGTAAGAAGTTTTAAAAACGGATAAAACTTCATGCTTTGCACGACATTATAAAGGTTAAGTCCCACTCTTCCATTACCGCTGCATGGACGCATTGCATAGACAGGGTAGATCCGCCAAATGTTTTTAAGTTTACCTGTTCATATGGCAGGTGCTCCTTATCAGAGCGTAAAGTATAGATAGTTGCTTGTTACGTCAGGCAGGCCTTACTAATACACTGTTATGCCTTTGTTTAAAAACGCCCGCCATTTTTTCAGCGGTTGATGAACTGGTTGTGCATGGCAAGAAGGTTCAGATATTTAGGGAGGATTTGGTTGTATACAGACACATGGCACTACATTGTAGAGGAATGGGGACTTGGGTGAGAGGTTGGCCAGAAGTAGTTGATAGTAAACTTGGCTAAGTGCGAGTTTGCTCGAGCTACTGTTAATTACTTGGGCCGTGTATGGTCAGCAGAATGTCGTGTCTTCTGCATATACAAGGTTAGCTGTGTCTGACATTCCACAGCCTAATACAAAAAGAACCAGATATTTAATAGTAGGATATTATAGTTTCTGTAGAAATTTCTACTGTCGCCTCTTCTTTACTGGGAGTTGTTGAGGGCTGGAGCTCAAGTTTGTGTATTCAGTGGAGTGCTGAACAGGCCTTACTAATGTAAAATCTTTACTGTGCTCCAGTCCTGTGTTGGCAGCCCACAAGCCTGGACAAACCTCTTTGTTTTACAAGTAGATGCCAGCCAGGTCGGGGCCGGTGCTGTCCTTCTTCGGAAGTAGGGGTTGTTGAGGCCGGTCTGTTTTTCTCCAGGAAGTTTAATCGAGGTTTCAGTAAACTACTCAATCATAGAAAAGGAAGCTTTGGCACTTATTTCATTTACAGAGATCTGAGGGCATGGTGGACGGCACTTAGTTGTGCATACGATCACAACCCTTGACCTTTTGCTCAAGACTCCAACTGATATTTGCTAGGTGGTCTCTTTGCAGGGTCATGACTTAGATATACAAGACTAAAGGGAAAGATAATATTATGGCAGATTTGGTCTAGGCACCTTTGTTCAAGAGGGCCACGTAGGGCATTGTCTAGTTGGTGCTATGACATGTAATTATTTCACTCCTGCTCTCCTACCACCATCACTAAGTCTCAACAAGCTTCCAAATGTAGGGCGAGAGTTTTGGATATTTAAAGAGTTAAGGTTGTATTTTTGCAGGGATAACTTGTTCTACCAGCGCTGTTACTAATGGCAATTGTAGAACAGTCGTCACTTTTATGATTGGTTATAGCTTTGAGTGACTATGTTCCCTGGGGCTCTGGGCCTTAAGGAGTGGGCAAGGTGTATAAACTCAGTAAGTGATTGGGTGTGCATGCGCGTTTTTTTTCCTCCGGTCTCCTTTTCTTCCCAGGCAGGTTGGATTACTATGATGAGCCTTCAGTATGCTGGTGAGGGGGCGGGCCCACAAAATCTCCAGTGAGGAACACTGGTTTGCCTTCTTGCACCTTCTCTCAAGCCGGGCATCGGTCATCTCGTCTGCTGCCTCTTTTAGCTGTGTTTGTAACAACATTATTGTCGTACTTTCTCTGCGCTGCTTGATATGATATACCACAGCGGTGGACAGTATAGCTGCATATTATGCTGCATATTTTAAAAAAATGTAAAAATATATAAATAGCTGTATATTGAAGTATTGAATAAAATTGTGCTATAAATACTATGTGTGATGGGTTGCCTTTCATGTGTTTTTAAAAGATATGACAGATAGTTATAGAGGTACCTATCACCAGATACCATTTTATTATTACTAATTGTTAAGTGTAGACAGAGAATAGAAATGAAGACATGAATAAATACATTTGTTGCACAAGGAGAACAGTTTTTTCATGTTTAATTAAGGAAAGGGACAGATAATTAACAGATATTATGAACACTTTCTGTACAAAGTTGAATATTAAACAGATAATATGTGAAAACTTTATGGATGTAACAGTTATTAAACACATATAATTAACTGCTGTAATACAAATATTTGCAACATTTTATTTGAATAAAAAGCTTTCATTTCACCAACCTCTGCTTTGTCATTGTTTCGATGAAGAGAGTAAATCAGTCTCAGTACTGAATTATGCTTATTCTTAGCCGTGTGGAACTGCCCACATTTTTTGGAATGTGTTGGCCTGTACAGTCTGTCTATATGGCCTCTTTTTCTGTGCACCAGTGGCTTGCAGGCAGGTGCAGCAGGTACAGCAGGCTGTGGGTTGCTGACCTGTGAATCTGCGAGCAGGGCATTAATTGCAACACAGCCACAGGTTGTCCTTCTGTGTCCTGCAGGTGAGGATCTGTATACTTAAAGCAGTGGACTGTACCTGTGTGTTAGTAGAAGGCTCTGAGATTGAGGATGCTGCAGGAGTGCTCTCGAGGAATGGGGTGTATTAATCAACTGCCTTCAACTCCACCGGGCATTCAGCAATGAATTCCACATGCTGGAATCCTGGCACATTCTGGTCACTACAGCCTGTAAATACAGTCATCAGAAAACAGAAAAGAACAATGTAAATATGTCTACAAATTACTGCAAACAGGATGCTGAGGGTTGTTAAAAACATGAAATACAAGTAACTTTCTCCAAACACCCACAGTGTCACTACAGCACAATCTCATGAGAGTCAAGACTGGGATGGAGCTGCCAGTAAGAGGCAGTATTGAGTTGGATGGTGAAGCCACCAGGGGAGGACCCATAGCACTTATATAGGTGAAGCTGCCAGGTGCAGAAGACGGGATGTGTAGCAGAGACAGCCTCAACACTTTGTAGTATCAAATATTAGTATATTAGTTGAATTTGTTTTGTAATGAATGAGTATTTATCTCTTACTGTCATTCAGCTGCACATTTTGCACTTTCTGTATATACTGTAAATACAGGTATGTTAGATTGATAGTTGAAGTATATACTCTGTAGTATATATAGTAAATATAGTAAACTCCAACTATATTTGGTAAGAGAGATATACTTAATGTAGAGATAAGTTATTATATGTATATTCTGTTCCATATTAGTTAATATATATTTATTACTGCTCTTTGCACTTGGTTGATGCAGTCTGCATTATTAATTTGTACTGTGTGAAATGTGATGACAGTGAAGTTGAAAACCAATCAGCCATGGTTGAAGTAATGCTAAACAACTGCTGTTAGATTAAATGTAGAAAATTAACGTGGTGGTTGTGCTTTGGCAGAAGAGGCAATTTATATTTCCACTAGGTACTCTTATATTAGTTTCCTGTAACTCTCAAAGATGGAACACCACTGACTCCAAGAGGTACTGTTACTTCTCACTACGAAAATTTTTTAATTTCCCACACTCTTGGGGAGGGCTTTTCCTATTTTTGAGGGGTATTCCAGTACCACTTCCTTCCACACCTAAGAACAATACTGAATAGGCAGTAAGTAATCTGCACTCCAAATAAGATTAAATATACCTTTACACCTGTTTTCGCATGTATCGTTGATGAGAGAGAGAGACTGACGAGAAGACGAGGAGATTTCTAAAGTGAAAAACTCTATTTAATGAGTGAGAGACAAGGAATATTGAAACAGAATTTTGGGTTTCTGGGGCCTAGGGAATTCCAGGAACCCCGCACAAGGCTAAGTCCAATCCTTTCATAGCTTTTACAAGTTTCACTTCTAACTATATGCTGTCTTCAGGTATTCCTGGGTGTTGGATGTCACTGCCCTTCTTCTCTTCATTGCTTGGATATTTGCAAAGGGCGTACGTCCCGAGGCAAACACACTGGACCGCTGTGTATGCCATTATTGTGTGCTCCACTGGAGATATTCTCCAGCCAAAGAGATAAGGCACACATTCCTTGTACTCTGTGAATCTCTGTTCTTTGTCTGAAAACCATGAAACTACTTTTGCACTATCTGGCTTAGTACATAGCCAAAAGCAGGTTCAACATAATTTATCAGAATACCAAAATGGTAACCTCTCAATCTAGTGTAAAACTGTATATGACTGAATGCCATCGCAGTAACATTATAAGTGTGTATAATTAAACAAAACCATAACTAGTAAAATATCTGATAATAAACAAACCATAACTAGTAAACATGTCTATGCTTAAAACAAATCACAAAGAGTAAGTAAAAAGAATAGACCTTTTCACATCTCAACAGGGCCTATGCCCATCATGTTAGGGAAAACAGGAACCTCTTTTTCCCAGCTGTGTGAAACCTAAGTATTGGTCTCCTGGAGACAGCATAACTGCAATGAGTACAAATCTATTGGTTACAAAGCATTTAGGAAATGTACAGACTGAATCAACAAGAGTCTGGAGAAGAATACATATTGTAATTTCTTACCGTGCACCTGAGTGTGTGAGAGACCAAAGCGGGTAGGATGAGAATAATGTGACTTTAAAAGAGAAATAATCTAGTTCTGCAGCTTTATGTGCAGCTGAAAACCATCTTTTAAGCAACGCCTCTGGTTAGAAGATTTTTAAACAAATGCTAACAGAGCTATAGTGACAATCTGACCAAATACATACACAAATCCCAACATTCCAGCTAAGAAGACAGATGTTCTCTATGTTGTTGATGTTCACTCTGTACTGATAACAGTAGTAGTAGCTGCTTCCAAATGTCATTACATAGATGCGTGTCTTAATTCGCCAATATGAACAATAATGATGGAAATATTGGTGTTTGCTGAGAAATACCAGCCTTTCATCATGTCAACAGTGTCCTGTCAGATGGAACATAAAGGTCACACTGCAGTGTGACGAAGGTAAGTGGTGTAAATTGTTTGCTTGTGATTTCCTGACAGACCTAACAAAGCATTACATTGAAGATTTAAAGTCAGTAAAATTATGTATTACTGAAGCATCCCTTTGATTTTTTTTGTATTGAATCGCAGCAAAAACGGCAGTTTTTGACACATTTATCAAACTGAGCATTGTAGCAAAGTTAACGTTATTTTTATTTAACGGGTTACCAATTCATCACCTTTCTCAAATGTGCTTAATAAACTACACATACAACATGTAGCAATATTTCTGATTGAGACAGACAATAAAGCAAACATTTACATTGTTTGTCAAATTTACACACTACTTATGCTTCTACACACTGGGCAACACATGAGAGGGAAATGCTAACTATTAATCATATGTATACTGGTGAGTGTATTAAGCACCACTGTTAATGTGTGTAAACAAATCAAGAGTGAGTGCTTTAGAAGAACCAGTCTATGTTTTAATATGCAGGGGTTATTAGTTTCACAACAATAAGCTCCTAGATTTGTGGAGAACTGGAAACAAGCTGACCAAGGATGCTTTCATTTCTAGTCCCCCTTAAGGAATCTCATGAACTCAGTCCTCAGCAAAGTGGACTCAAAGAGGCAGAAAATGGAGGCTTATTATCTGCTTCTTAGTTTTGAAAAATAATGAGACCCCTAGTGAGGGAGGACTCCACCTTTTACATTTTAAAGTTTATTTTTTTCTTAATCAGATTTTCTTTGTTGGCACGCGATTCTGCACATTTTTCCATAATCATATTAGTTCGCACTTTGCAGGCAAACGCCGCAGCTTACTATAATAGTTAAACCAATGGCACGTACTGCATAAATCACGTGGACGTTGTTCAGCCAATCAGGTGTAGATATAAAGCGAAGAACAGCTGTTGCTAAAGATCTAACTCTCGTGGATATCACTAAGTGGAGACAGAGATACAGCCATGGAAAACTACATGAAATATTTTGAGCTAAACAAGCAGCTTTCACGGTGTAGGTAAGTGTTTAGTGCTGGGGCTATGGTATTTGATGTACAAACTTTGGCGAGGGTGACATTTATAATTTGTAAAGGTAGCTGCTAAACTTTAGCCTGAAGCTAAAATCCCACCGAAGTGTTAACAACTTGGGCTCACTTAATCAAATAAATAAGCCTGGGACCTGAATTCATATTTTATTATCGCTTAACTATTCTAATGGAATCAATATAACTATTATTCATTTAACATGATGTGAATAACCCAAAGTGTTGGGAAGCTGCTAGTAATTTAGTAGCTGAAAACCACAGACTCACAGTGTGTGAGCATAATTAACGTTACTAGTTAGTTTATTTCCGTATTTATTGAGGGTTACCAGTACTCACTTACTGGCCTCCCATCAGTCTAAGTGGTCTGCTGTGAAAGTCAGGTCACGTGGTGAGCTGAGCTCAGAGTGTGCCTCTCTGCTCTGTAGCCCCAGATCAGACTGATTTAGCAAGTTTTCTGGGGAAACCCTGAGCATAATCATATTTTAGTAGGGTATACTAATATTTCTGATACAAAGAAGAACTTTGTTGTCTAAGTGTAAGTGTTGTATTTTAATCAAACTAGTGGCGAATTGATTGTGTGAAATGTTAATTCACTCAAGCACCAATAGACTTAACTATATTCTGGCTAGGTAATACCTCTCCCAGATATAATGAGAAATCCTTTCCTCTTACAATGCTTTTAAAAAAGCATGTTCAACTCCACAGAGTCAGTAACACTTCTCGCCTTTTTTAAAGTTTTTCCTAATCACAGTCTCGCAGAGAAATACTTTGTACCCATTTTTCATACGAAGGTGCTCCCTGTTGTCTCATTTATCTTTTTAGAAGGCACCAGAGAGCAGCCTGTGAAACAGGTGAAGTGGGCATTTTGCTTCACTGGCCACTAAAAGTCCTGTTCTAATGTGCAGCAGAAAGATCACTCATTTTCTCTTCAGCTGCCAGTTGCAGTTTACCAGCCGTGATTGTTTCAGCATTCAAGAATCCAGTTTTGTCTTTGAATCTTTTCCAGGTGTGTGTGACTCATTTTTGTATTTTTTCATGTTTTCTCAAATTATGCATTGTAATTACAGAAGGCTGTGGTGACCGCTTGGGATGTGTGGAGTGTCACCAGTGTGTGATCTCAGAGCCTGTGTCTTTGCTGCCAGCAGTTCCCCTCACCAGGTCATTGTTTCTCTTCTAGCTCTAAAAAAAAAAAACAAGAAGAAGCAGACAACACATTTAGGCTTTTCTTCATTACATTTTAACAGTTTGAACACATGTCAGGTTAGTGTAAACACATTTATGGTTATTTTAACTCTCAGGTACACTTCCAAAGATTACAAAGTTGGGGGTACAAAACGTCTTGTATGTGCCTCTGTGTAGCCAGCTTTCTTGCATTTTTATCCATGTTTTGTCTTTTTTTTTCAGGAGGGTGTAGTAATGTTTGTTGTTGTTTTTTTGTTTGGTATTTCATTTTTTTTGGCTATTGGGCAGCCTTGACTATGGGCCAAATCAAACTGCAATGATCATTTCTATTATTTGGTCTAGGACTAGAAGCTGAAGTCTGGGGTGATCGGCACTGATATTGAGTGCTCTTGATTTGACACTACTCCTCTTGTTTTTTTATCTCTTTCTGAAATAAAGGTGCCTTTTCACAGATTTTCTCTGGGCTTGAATGACTATAAGTTAACATACAATTATAAAATATATATGGACAGATAATGAATATATATGGGCTGGGAAGCTAACTTCCATGTTTCAGTCTCTTGGCAAGCTAAAGCCACCCACATAATGATATAATAACTATTTAGTATGACAACAACCTTGGTTTTAAGGTTAAATCTAAGCTCTGGCTCTCCTTCTTCTGCCCCAGCACTCTCTCTAGTATTAAGGTCTTTCAGTAGGAAACAAAGAGCAAAAAGTCAAATTTTTCTTCCATCCAGTGTCTATAAGGGGTTATAGATTCTGAAAGATGCACACAAAATTCCACTTCTGTGCTACAGTAAACGTAGTTTCAAGAGGAGTGTAGTATGTGTGGCTAATTTTAAGAGACATTATGCTACTTTGTCGGATGGGTAAAATAACATCTCACTGGATTCCAGATGTTGGAAATCAGCCTTATGTGCAAAGTTTAGCAATGACATTTTTCAGAAGATCGTGAAGTTTTCAAAAAAAGAAGGGACAGACAGATCTACATATGGGGCCATACATATCACTGTTTTTTTTATCAAGCTTGATGACGAACTGTCAGTTAACTTTGATTACTATCTATCTCTCTAAAGTGATTGATATTTAAATTTGTTGTTAGATTAGCATTGTGTGTAAGTTGTATCACAGGATCTTTATCTTGATTATGTACTCGCAATCCTATAGCAAGTAGCTTTACAACCTGAGCAGCAGTTTAACAATGGTAATTCATGGTAACTGCAAATTTCGTGAGATGTACGATTAAGAGAACATAGATTTACTATGCCATATATTTCGGACTCCCGAGCATAGCTGTTCAAGCAGCAGTTAGCCGAACCGGAAACCCAGACGCCAGCACTGATAAAACAAAAATGTGCAAGAGTGCAGAGTGTCAACAATTTTTGTTTTCATTTGTTGAAAAATGAAGATGTTGTCCACAAAAATTAGGTCCTCCCTAGTGGGGATCAAGAAATACACAAAATCTTCCCTTGGCCCACCCCTCTAACAAGACAGTCTGCAAGCTGGTGAGCACAGAGGGAGGTGGAGTGTCCTGCAGCTGCTGAAACAAAAATCTGTGTGTGCCTGTGTAACTGGCCTCTCAAGGTCTTGCACATTTTCTCCTTAAGTAGTCACACTGCAAGAATGTAGATGATAGGCGACAATTCCATCACTTAAATACATAAAGTTTAGATTTGTAAGACTAGAGACACCATAAGTTGGCTTTACATGAACAACTGGCTAGTGTAATTTTCTGATAATAATGCAAAATAGAATGGATTTAGGATATGCTTCCAGCTGAAAAAGGTTAAGTGTAATTTATGTTTGGAGATACCCTGCTAAGCTGTACTCTTCATCCCTAACAATAGAGCTTCCTGGTGGATCAGTGAGCAGAGCCTCTGTGTAGGGCCTGAGAAACCTCTCTGAGGTATTGGGCATGAATATGTTAGCATAGATAATCCGATTAAATGGGACTAGCCTCCTTGACTGGTGGTTTGGCAAGTAGAAATGATAGCTTTGAATTTTAATATTCATGTACTTATTCTTTCTTCATTTGCTATTGTAGTAATGACTATTTGCAATTTGTAGTTGTTAGTTGTAACTCCCGCAGTCAGATCTCTTTCAGAATAGATTGATTTCATCTGTGACTGAGGAATCGCCGCCTCTACCAGATGTTGGCCAAGGTAAGACATGTGAGATGAGATCAACAGAGGGAATTGTTAGGATTTGTGTACAGTATGCATTTTGTTAGACAATCGCTGTAGTTTTATTGGCATGAGCTTAGAAATCACAGCATAACCAGAGGCGTTGCTTAACAGATGGTTTTTCAGCTGCACATAAAAAGCTGTGTAAGACTGAATTTATTTCTCTTAAGGTCACATCATTCTCATCCTTACTGCCCAGGTCTTTCACACTCCAGAGTGCATGGCAAAATTACAATGTATTCTTCTCCAGACTACATTCATTTCCCAAGCATTTTGGGAACTAATAGATTTGTGGTCACAAGGTAAGTTATGTATCCTAGGGAGACAATAGGAAGGTTTCACACAAGGGAAAGAGGTTCTGTTTTCCCTGAAGATAGATGAGGCCCTGTTGAGATGTGAAAGGTCAGTGCTTGTGCTATCTTTTTTATGATTTGTTTTAAGCATAGACATGTTTGCTAGTTATGGTTTGTTTTAATTATGTACACGCCTACAGACACTGGAATGTCTGGTCTGTTAATTTTCTCCATGCAACTGCTTGTTTAGGCATTTAAGATTTAAGGTTTCCAGAGCAAAGCCTTTGTGCACAGCGCAAACAACTTTCAGTTGCCACTTACAATGGTCACACTGGGCAGAGGAGAGTATGCCACGTCTGGAACAGTCTACATCATCTCAGTGGGCATACGGGCTATCAGCTCCTAGCACACCCCTGTGCAATTGGCTGCTAGGACTTCTTTCTCTGACAGACCACAATCCAGTGCAGGTCAGACAGAACTCCTCCAGTCCTGGTCACCCTCAGCTACAGGCTCCAGGACACAGCCTGATGACATACATAGCAGCGTGCCCCAGGTCTGCTGCCAGCCACACATTGTGAAGTTTGCAGACGACTTATTAGTGGAAATGTTGGAAATTTAGTAAATGAGAATTTTGAAAGTTGAATGTGTAGAAATGTTTGCAGATTTAATTTTAAGTTGAAATTTTAGAATTAAATTGAAAAGTTGAATGTTGAAAATGTATGTAACTTTTTATTTAAAAAGTTGAGCGTTGAAAAAATTTTAGAATGAAATTTAAAAGTTGAATGTTGAAAATATTTGAATTTAATTTAAAAAGTTTAATATTAGATATGTCTTAAACTCATGTTTGTAATGATGAAGCAGAATGTGGGATTCAAACTCCCAACAACTGGATTAGAGCTACACACCCTACTCCACTGTACTTTGCAGCCAAATTAGAACAATGAAGGGAGAAGTAAAGGGCTTCCAGCATGCCTCTCTCTGCTTCCTGTTAGAAAACAAGTTAGTCCTCTCCGTGTATGTATATACAGAAGTCTGTATTATCATTTAATCTCTATATATGTGTCTACTGTGGATCCCCACACAGCCACATATGCACCAACATCCAGTCACACTCTGTCACTGATTATAACTGACTTGTCGAATCACCTCTCGTATAAAAAAAGCGTAAAGAGTAGAGCTTAGATTTTTGGATATGAATAATGCTATGTTGATGGGCGCTTATGCATATCACCTAACTTCTGCTGGACACTGTAAACCCGGCACCCAGCAGAGGCACCTGTGAAAAAGTCTAGACCGCCCCTCCAGCAGCTTCTCTCTCCTTAGACTCCCCATTCAGTTGAACTGAGTCGGACCATGCGGACTCCTCCATTAATCCAAAAACTATAAGGAGTATGACTTAGTTTTTGGGCGTAGAGAGTAACCAAGAGCTCTTGAGGATCACAGCGGTGAAAAATTTTATGTCTCTACTCCACTCAAGAAGGCAGACAGTGGCAGTTTTTTCCCAAAGGAGGAATTTCTGCTTTTTTCAGGATTTTCCTCTGAAAATTAACATTACAGTCTATGGAGGATTTTTTTGAGTTATTTGCCCACTTTAGGGGCATGGAGCCAAAACTATAAATCTCCACAGACACCAGAGGCACATCACTATGACCGACACGAGATTTCCAGCGTTTTGCTGTAAGGTTATGTCTCTTGTAGAATACGTAGCCCTCACATCCACAATTTCAAAATATTTTTTCAGATGATTCAGATTCAGAAGCTGCCCTCCACTCTAGGTAAAAAGGTTCTCCTAAATAGAACCACTTCCATCGTTCAAAAGCGCAATTCCCGTCCGACCATGAGGCTGACTCCGAAGTGGAGTAATTCTCCATTTGACCGCCATGTTAAAATAACCGAATTTTACAGCTTTAAAAACATATTTACAGCCTGGTACATTTTGATTTTTTGGTCTCTACTGATAGTCTCCACACCTCTGTGAACACTGTGAGGGGGTGAATTTTTTTTACCACAACCTGTTTTAGTGTTATTTAGGCTTAAAATTCTTGCATAAATTAGGGCGTGGTTACGCTTGAGTGAAGCAGGTTCACAGACAGCTACGACAGTTAGCTCTTTGCTAAAGCGTCGTCTGAGCTGGGCTTTAGGCTAAGACCCAGGGGTCTGTGTTTGTTTCTGGCAATATGGTGTGTGTGAAGCGGCCGCGGTGGTGCAATGGATTAGCACTGTAAGCCTCCACAGCACAAGAAAAGGTACCCGGTTCCTGATAAACAGGAGTTTGCATATTCTCCCTGTGTTTGTGTGAGTTCTCTCCGGGCCTCCAGCTTCTCCCCACCATCCAAAAACATGCATGGGGATTGTTGATTGTACTAATCGACCTTCAAAGGATTATGTATTGCATTTTTTTTCCGTAAGGTGTAATATCTAAGTACTATTTTACCCAATACCCATAGGCTGTGTAAGGCCATAGAGTTTACTTGGATGTTGCCACTTATTGGTATGTGTCGGGCATATTTACCTTCAGGCTTATAAAGACTTTATTGCCGACTCATGATCCCTGCTGATACAGATAGATGACCAGAGTATGTTGAGGTCTTCTTGCTGTGAGGCGACAGTCTGGGCATTTTTGTTTATAAAAGCGTGCATAATGACAAGAACTCACTCTTGAATCTTGAATTAGCAGTCCAGCAGGACAGCAGATTAGCAGAGCATAGAGTCAACCATATATAAACTTGTGTGTGGAGCACAATGTTTGGCGGCTCATCACCTCCAACACGTTGTTCTCTAGCGGAGCTAAAGTAAGCTTTGTCTGGAACAATATGATGGAATTTGAACTTGAGAGCATAATTGATCTCAACCACCACCTGGTCTACTGTATCTGATGAATTGCAGTAGGCGTCTGATCCAGGAGACCTTCAAGAGTCTGGAAAAGTATGGGATGAGATGATCTACGCTGGGGCTACATGGCGGCATTCCATGCAGGGGAATTAGCTCAAATGGTAGAGTGCTTGCTTAGTATGTGAGAGGTAGTGGGATTAGTGCCCACATTCTCCACAATAGTTTAGCTTCTATCTTGGCTGCTTTGAAGCGATAGTCCCATTGTTCAGATCCCTTTTATGCAAAGAATCAGAAACCTTTTTTGTAACCACGTCTGGTTTCACATGTAAACTTTTTAAAATTTGAAATAGTTTGCTTTGGAAATGGTCTTGAAGACCTGAACTGACTAGCAACCCAGTAATAATGAAGCATGTTATGTTTTGGGCTTATAATAATAAGAACAAACTGTCTCCATTAAGGGAGGAATTCCAAAACCATTTGGTGGAGGTTCCAGCTGCGATAGTTGTCCGATCGGGGCAGTGCATCCATGCAATACCGCACATGGATTTAGTGTTTACATCTTCATGCCACAACACAACATGCAGAAACACACACTTTGCATCGGATATCAGCTGATCATTTATGGGAATTAAAGTTTTCCACGGATAATATACAAGCAAGCATCATTAGATGGAGCTTGATGCATACATGCATGTCCGATCCCTAAACCTCTTCTCTCGCTCCAAATATTTCTAATCTTTTGGTCAAGTATTTTACATGACATGTTTCAAAGACATCAGTGTATTGTGTACATATACATGTGAGAAGTGTTATACAAAATACTATAATTTCCAACAGTGACAAGCAAATATTTTATGTGTATTTTTAAATTTACACACTGTCAAAAGCAGGGGTAGATTTATGAGTATCTACTTGAAGATCTGTGCTACTTAGATGTTGATGAATGCAGGAATCCATCAAATTAGCTAGCTGGACCAAATCTTTGACATTTTTAAATACTTTAGCTGACATATACAAGGTATACTATAAACTTATTTGGGAATGTGATTTTCCCTTTCTCCTAATCCCTGCCCTTTCAAGAGGGCTCTTTCCTGGATGGACAGCAGACGTCATGATTCTTTCTTTTGGCCAAACAGAGGAAAAGGTGTGTGTATGTGGTCTTTCTCTTTTTGTATTAACTGGCTGGTGAGGTTGTCCTCTGTGGTAAAACCTCCCTTGCAGGAGTATGAGACTGAACAGCCTCAAACCCTCAGCTGGAAGAAATAAGAAAAAAAGTAAAGGGAAATAGAATTCAACTGAACTTTATTTTGAATATGTTCAAAGAACCAGAATGAAAAAATAAAACAAAAAAAGACAATATAATTATAAAAACATCCAGACATAAAATGAGTGAGATAAAACATACAGCCCAACAATTCCTTGGATTATTGCACTGTTAATTTTAATAAGTCTACTTTAGCAAAAAAAAAAAAGTCAGGAAACAGATTGGCCTCCAGAAATTCTGAAGTAAAGTAGATGACTAATTTTAAGTTATTTGAAACTGAAAATAACTATGTTTAGACAACTTAGATAGCGTAAGTAAACTTCTAAGTCAAGTTGACTCAAAAATCATTTTGTTAAGTTGACTATTAAATTTACCTTCAGACAACTCAGATAGTGGCAGTAAACCTTGAGTACATATAGCATAAAAAATGTATAAGTTAGGTTGACTGTAAAATGTCAATTACGACTACTTAAACTTGTGAGTTATGCCATTTCCAAGCTGTACTCGTAAAAATAAGTTTTCCTTACACTAATTCAAAATATTCACATTACTAGAAAATATCAGGAAACTGATTGCCTGAGGATATTTGGTAAGTGACTTAACTAGCAAATAATGCTATTGAAACAAACACAAAAAACATTAAATGGAAACCACAGTTTATCAATTTAACTTTTTTCAGAATATGTGGAAAATAAAAATCCATGTTGAAAAGTGCTTTGGTTTAACTTACAGTGGTTCTTAAACCTTGGTGATATGAAATACAGTTAACATACAATTAACTTAACAATTACAACAAACTTTTCTTGGCTTTTAACCGCTAATGGCAAAGTTGCTCTTTTTACATTAAATGCAAGAAGAAAATGGCTAATCACACCATGAGGCAAAGTTGCAGGGGAATCCTGCCATAAAGTCATAAAAACATGTAAAATCACGAGAAGGTTATGTATGTAATATAAAAATAACATTAAAAGTGATACATTACCTTCTCCTCACTCATTAAAACTCAAGAGACTCCCCTGCTTATATGTCTATTTGACTATAAGTGTAGAACTTCTGAACTTAATAGTCAATTTACAGGGTGTAATAACATTTATCTTTATCTATCTAATTATAGCTCAACTCTGTTTCAAAGCCACTTATCGCATGACTATTGCATTTTAACAGCAGATCTACTTCTGTAACTCTGATGTTTGAGACTGGCTCTTCTGGCTAAAAACTGCTCAGGAGCTTTAGGGTAAATTTTAGTAGAGTGAATTTAGAACTGCACTGGGACATTGACTTTCAACAGATATTGAAGGACATGTTGCCTTTTTGCAGTGAGGCTTTAATTCTAGTGTTACACTTTGAAGTGTACTACTCACCCCATGTTACTTTTTGGTGATTTGGGCCCAAAGTATTAATGGCCCAACTGCCAAAAAGTAACATGGATAAACAGTACACTTCAGTTAACATCAGAATTAAAGCCCTGATTACAAAAATCTGCGTTATCCTTTAGAGTCGAAGATAAACAACTAAAGAACAAATCATGTCACAAAATGGAAAACAAAGCTTAAAAAGAATAAATGAACACATTTATCCATAAAGAAAGGACCAAGCCCTTCAGATGGTTTGAAGGGCAATAAGACTCCTCTCACAGAAAAGGATTTAAGAAAGAAAAAAATAAAATAAAATACATAAAAATCACCTTTCCGAGCAAGGGTAAAGTTGTTTCAATGTGACCCAATGTCACATGGCTTTCACCTAGATTACATTCTGCATGTGAATATCTTTAAGTGATTGTATTTTTGGTTTCAGTGGACTTATGTCCAGAGTGAGAGCAGCACCGCTGGATAGAAGTCAAAGGTGTTCTTCAGTTATTGAGTCTACTCCAAATTCAGGGCACAAATAGGTCCAAAGAGCAAACACATGGCATGTGGAAGATTACCAAGGTCATCCATCACAAGCCTTCCTTCCAAAGTTATTGCGGTAACTGAAGACTGAAGTTGCAGCGGAGTGAGGGGACATGGGTTCATCCTCAGGAATGATAGTCCAGGATTCCAATGGTGATGTGAGAAAAGCATGTGTCTTCGCTGTCCTAAAGCCAGCCAGCAGCAATACAGCATCAATTACATATCAGAAAACACAAGACAGCCACTGAAAGTAAGCTACATTCTGATATTAGACATTCAAGTAAATATAGCACATGCATAAATAATTAACAGATTGTTTAATTCATTCATGAGGATTAGGGTCATGCCACAAAACCATTTTAGTTTAGTTAAATTATTTTAATAATCTACTATTCACTGATTATTTTTTTGGGATCATACATTAAATTGCAGTTTTGGCCCCAGATTAGATTCAAACAAACTGAAAAAGTACATTCCACAAAGTAACAACTAAATAAATTGCCAATAAATATTTTTGTATTTTTGAAAAGAACAGAATAGTAAGGCTGGGAGATCTATAAAAAAACATCTCAGAAAAATATTAATGAGGTTAATTTCTTTAGTTTTTTCAAGACACATTGATGTCATTAAGGGTAAATTTGTAACTTTTGAGAGGGTACAAAGTGGACATAAAAACTCATAAAAAGTAATAAAAGTGACTTACAAAGCACGTCATGAAGAAATCTCCACTCTCATCTCCAAGAATGACAGGAAGGGGCCACGGAGGACTATATTCTGTTTTGCAATAACATCTGTATACTCTGAGAGAGAAAAAAAAATGCCAATTCACACACATACTCACTCCTGTAGTAAAGGAAAAATAGCTCTGCATACACAGTAGGGGGTTGGGTATTTTTTGTTTCCCATCATGATAAAAACAACAAAAAATTGTATCTAGAGATACTTTACTTATCTGATGTGACCTGTTGCAGATACTTCTGAAGTCTGACCAACACCTCCCCCCTTGGTCATGAAGATCTCTACAGAAGCGAGGCGTGTGTTTGTGCAAGTTCTTTGAAGAATTCTGTATTCCAAGTTTTGCCTTGACAAGCTTACAGAACTCTGCCAGAATCTAAGAAAAAGTATGACAAATTAGAAATCAAAGATGTGATCATATTGGACCTACATAAATGGATAAAAGCTAGGAGAGTTTAAATTATCTGACTCTCTGTAAAAAGAGCTGCCACACCTTTTCAGATCATGTCCTTTACTGGAGGCTCCATGTTCGCCAACTCTTGTCTTCTCAAGGCAAAAGTAGTGTCCATCATTTTGGTCACCAGAGCAGCAGTTGGATGATCGCTTCTTCATTTCCTCTACGCAGCTCCTTTAGTCTGGACTCCATGCAGGTCTCATCTTTCACCATCAGGGAAGTTGGGTAGAAAATTGACTACTAAACCCTTGGGTCTTTTGGCGCTTCTCTCTGTGGAACTTGGCCTTTTCTCTTCCCTTGATTTGCAGCCACATCTGAACATCCAGCTCAAGCGCAGTTTGATGCGGTAGTTTCCTCATTTTGAATTTGGGAAGCTATTTTTCCAGCCGTTACATCATTTCACTGAGCCTGGTTCAGTAAGGCATGGATGTTTTAAGATCCAGATGCAGTTACAGCATCATTGAATTTCTTGATCAGAGGGATATGCCTTGAAGCTGTAAATTGCCTCTGCAAGTTTTCAAAAAGAATCTCATGCTTCATGTCTCTAGAGTACTTGCAGGTATACCTTGTCTCTCATATACAGAAGATTCCCCTGTCAGAAGTGTGTATCTAATGTCCAGAGAAAGGCGAGGGAATTTCAAGGTGTGTCTGGCCAATATGGAGACCGAGCAAGGGTGTCTGACTTTCAGAGGAGGAAACAGAGAGAGGATCTCCGTGTCATCTGTGCTGGCAGTGCTTGGTGCAGGGTTGGAATCCAGAGCAATTATCTTCAGCGTGGGGTTTGTCCAGGCAGGTCAGTAATGTCAGTGAGATCAAACAGGGCATTAGCCAAAATCAGGATCTTCATGCTTACAAACAGAATTTGTACAGAAGGCCCAGCTTCTCTTCAAGGTGTTCAACAAGTGAGTCAAGTGTCTGTGGTTTCCCAGTGAGTGTAAACTTTCCTGATGTCACTATCTTGGAGCAATTATTCTTAGTGTAGTCCTCTATTTCTTATTGTCTAAGCTGTGGATTCTGCCAGAGGGTTAAAAATTGTTTTTGTTACTTCATGACACTTGACATCAAAATTTTCTAGCATCTAATTAGCACAAAATGTAATGTCTAAGGGTGATAACAGCTGGTCTCCTGATTCTATAGGCTGCCAGAGGGAAAGGGTCATTCAGATCAGACAGCATGTTGACAGACATTGGTGACAAAATGACTGCATAGCTCATAAGAACGCAGATGGTCATTATACCATGATGTCATATGTTCCACTGATATAAATGTCACTATATGTGTGAAGGATGTTGTGAATTTACCTAAACTCAGGTAGGCATGAACAAACTCCAACAGACACAGTCATCTCTGGACTACCTTATTTGATACCATCAACACTCACAGATATGGGCTGCAAGAGAACGTGTTCTGGGGTGCATGCCTCTGTTTAACCTGGAGGTTAGAATATTCCCAGGTGAAGATGAAACCAAAGAAAGTGTCACCTTGTCCATTTGGATGAATACTGCTTGAAAATGAACAGGAGTCCACATGGTGGCTGTATCATTCTCTCTGATGCGGAATAAGTCAGAGTTTGTGGGACATTTTTGAAGTTTTTTGTGTTGCGAATGACTTGTTTGAAGAATTTATACTTTCCAACTAAGCGCATTGTCCACATCTTCTGGAGTGGCCCATACATCCTCATTAACTGTGGATAGTGTTCCACAAAATGGTGCTTTAGGCTTGAATGTAGAAGAGTGAGAAATACTAAGTTAAAAGTAAACCTCTGTGCTCTGGAGATCTTTTGCATCATGCTGAAATTAAGAGCATCTTCTATTAGTCTGAATAGTGCTTTGTGGACCTAGATGTCCTTTAAAAACACTTTAATCTCCCATGTTGGATCATTCTCTGGGACATCAAAACCAATCATGAGTGGAAGAAGTCTTGTGAGAGCCCAGTTTCGTGGCCATTACCACCAACCGTACTCTCGGGAAGCAAAGGTGGCTGGGATAATCTGGGGCTGACTCAGTCCTGTCAACGTAGTGCAGATTTGTAGGGAAACTGTTTGGATGGCTTTGTTCCAAGGACTCAAGGGTGATGTACTTCTTGGATATCAAGTCATTAATGCACAAAGACATCTCAACAGGGATGATACCTTCCAAGAAGGTCATGCATTATGTCAGGTGGAAACCCAAGGACAGTGTGGAAATGTTCCCAAATTGTCTGCTAAAGGAAACACAAAGACCCCTTCACACCATACTACTTTTTTACAAGATTGGGATTCTCCAAAGCTTGAGAAACTTGCCTGTCATGCTCCTGGCAGGTTCTCCCCTCAAATCCTCCTGATCGGACCCCTCCCTTTCCTGGATGTCACTCCGCTTCACCATGCAAAATGTCGGCAGGGGTGCTCCACATGAAACTCTCCTGAGAAGCCAGCAGCAAGAATGAGCATACCCAGGTTATCGGCTGACACATACAGTACAAAGTTCCCCTTCACACACTCGCCTAACTGCTCAGCGTGAGACACCGTGTTTTTCAAGAGTCACCAGGTCTTGAAGAAGTGGATGTGAAGGACAGCTGCATAGCCATGCTGTTTTATTGCACTTGCTCTGCATAATATTGCCAGCTGAATGGGTGGAGACAGGAGGCGATGTTTTGAGGGAAGATTAGTAAGAACCCAAATAAATACCAGCACACAGTTTGTGTTTCTTTTAGAGAGTGCCCAGAGGATTGCCAGTGATCTCTAAACTCATCAATGCAAAGGCCAAGCGCAATCCTTAAGGTCTCCAGTCTCCAGAAAAAAAAAATCATTCCCACGATAGTGTGTGCCATCTCTGTAAGTGTTAACGGAACCCATCTCACGGTGCACTCATGTGTGACAATTTTATCCAGAACATCAGGTCTGTTTAATAGTTTTTGTAACATTTTCAAAATTGGCACATAAGAGACTGACTGTAGGTCTTTATCAAGCTTGTATTCAACTGGCATGACTGAAGGAAATTCTCTTCTGAAAATATGAGGCTCTTTTACTAGCCGTGGAGAGTGACTGGCCAGCATCAGTCATTTTCAGGAACAAGTTTATTCTCTTTGACAGCATTCACAATCTTTTCTCACTACTGAATTGTCACTGACACCATGATCATTGAGAATTTTCTGAATGGCATTATGCAAAAGGGGCTCTGAGAGAAGAACAAGCTGATTTAGGATGTTGAATCACCTCCTGTATTGCCATATCAGATAAATACAAGACTTGTCTGCAGTTTCAGAAAGAGTGAAGCTAAATTATGCTCAAGTTGACATTGTAAGTGATCCAAACTTTCAATTTGACCTTTTTTCATTTTTCATCTTGGTCTGTGGGATCACTAGAAAATCCTCAACTTCTTGTGCATCTTGTGACACGTCTGGATCTGGTCCCGGGAGGTGTAGTACGCGCCAAAGAGAACCAATGTCAGGCTTCAAATGCTTCCTGACTGAAGGAAGCCGATGCTCTTTGCTTTTATGAGAATTAAATGTTGAGTAGACATTGCTCTAAAAATGCAAAGTGCTTTCATATGGACACTTCACAGTTTCCTTATTTTTAAGATGTTGACATAAAATGGGAAAAAAATTTGTTCCCAAAGAGGTTCTTTGAAAGTGCAAAAGGGACAATGGAATATCACAGGAATTTCATTAGCTCACTTTCGTCTGTCCATCATGTACTTCATATGAGTGATTTCTTGTTAGATGCACTTTTAGGGCATTAAGTAGCTTGAATGAACACAGACAGAAAATCTGTGTGGAGGCATGGAGATTGGAGTAGTTCTGGCATAGCTTCCAGCCATGTTTAAGCGGTAGTGCTTGAATGAATTGAGGCCCTCTTTTCAGAAGAAAACATACAGTACTTACACTTTGAATGCATAGCTAGATGTCTGGCCTCAGAAACCTACAAAACAAACAAAAACCAATCCCAGTTCAAATGTTATTGTGAGCTGTACAGAATATATACTTTCATAATGCCCCCTGCACCCAAACATCATAAATGTAGACATATATTATGGTTTCAGATGTGAGGATGTCATGTTAGGTTTTTAGGGAAGTAGTGAGAGTTTTTTTTCTATACAATTTTCAAGAGAAAACAATTGCTTAATGTGCAGAAAATAAATCACTCAACAAAATTAGTCTGTAATAGAAAGAGTTGGTAGTTGCTCTACACGCTTTCCATTCAAAAGTATGACACTTGCCTTAATTAATATGTTTGGAATGGAAAATATCCAAACTTCTCATTAAAACCCTCTGGTACTCTACGTGAACATTTCTGCACGTGTAGCGTTATCACATACGTGGATTCGGCTGGTTAACTTGAGCGCTTACATGCTAACGTTAACTTGTGCGTTCACATGCTAACGCTTAGCTTTGGCCTTCCAGATGCTAACGTTGAACTTTAAGCGTCAACTTATCATAAAGTTCACTTCCAAACTTAACTAACTGATAAATTGCGACTAATAAAATACCGACTAAACGTTTGCTACGTTTAAAAACCCAGATAGACTTACACGTAACATTATTGCATCAACCGTCTCTCGTGTCCAGCCCTTTCTGAGTCCGCTTCTGTTGGTGTGAGCAACTGCGCATGCAAGATTCGACGAGAGATTCCGAATACTGCCCGGAAACTGCCGTCTCTGCCACAGGCGCTTCTTACTCACTCATACTTGTTAAGTAAAGGTAACTTCTGCAGCCGACAAGTTTGTTTTACTTACCTCATATCGAAAGTTGTCTATACTAAATTGGTAGTGAGAGTCAACAGAGTAAGCTGAAATGAGTTAAGGGAACTTATTATTCTAAGGAAGATATACAATTACATTTTTACAGTGTGGATAGTTTTTGTTTAGAAATTACAAAATGAAGGCACAACAGCAAGATAGCATAATGAAATTCTAAATTATGGAATTCCCATAACATTGATGGGTAGAGATCAGTGACTCATACTGGATGTAATAGTAGTGTCAATATATCTATGAGGAAGTATATGGTAAGGTCTGGGGAGGAATTGATCCCTCACCAGAGGAGTTCTAAGAAGAGTAGATGTCTTTTTCCTGTATTCTGGTACCTTTAAATAGGTCATTTGATAGCCGCACCGCTGTCCATACAAGCACATGAGAAGTGTATAGCTACAATTGTAATGACGATTGTATTATTTGATATAATTGTTATTATTATAAGTTATAATAATATATTGTGGTCAAGAGGAAGTGTTGGCACCCAGTTCCTTATATTAAAAAGCTAGAAGTGCAGAAATGGATTAGTAACGGCATACAGTATGTATACAGCAGAATGCATGGGAATGTCCACACATGCGCCCATGATCCACATTAACAGGCTAATGTGAGACCAGATTTTCAGGCTTAAGTAACTTCCCATTTTTCACATGAATATGTATGTGTGAGTGAAGACAGGTGTACAAAAGAAAAGCCTCCCACGCTATGTTCTGGCTCTTTAGCCGCATCTGATATTCTATGTGTGGTAGCTCACGATGCAACAGGCGCACAAAGTATGTCTTGAGCTGCTGACCGTTTCATTGACAATAAATCAGACCTGCAGCTACTTGCATGTTAGCTTGCAAGCTTGAAATCTTACTTTCAGCGTCATGTGGCGATCCAACAGTAGAAGGTAAAAGTGTTATTGTTGTTTTTGTTGTTGTTGACAACGTGGTCGAAGAAAGACCTGAGTCAAAACCTGCTGTTTGCAGTTGATTTTGTTGCCGTTCCAGGGCAGCTGTGGCCTCCCTCACAGCTGTGGCATAGTTCAACATGTTGAGGAAGTTCCATAACAAACTGGACATACACCACACGGTCTATGGTACCAACGCATGACCTTCTCACTCTCCCTCTGTCCTCTTCTTGCTCGCAGTGTTGAATGTACACCGCCTCCTGTCGTATTAGTTGGCGTAGTTAACGGGTCAGTCAGACTGAGAGCAGTCAGAGGTCAGCTGACATTACTCTCACCTGTGGGATTGCGAATTCAAATTGATTTTATTACTGATTTATTTTATTGATGAGTCAAAAAGTAAGCTATAAATGAAAAGCATACTCTGTTAACGCATATTTAAATTTGAATTATGGGACAGATTTGCAGCTATATCCTGCCCAACTGAGTGAGAGAGTGAACAAGACAACAGTTCTTATTTAGTGGGAAAAAAAGTTCAGACTCTTTTTTGTTGTTGACTAACCTAGCAAATGTTATGGGTCATGCGGCATCGTTAGCAGCATTGCTAACATTAGCTAACAAAGTAGGAATAAATGCTGCTTTGAGGTTTTGAAGCACACCCAGTTATCACAAATATATTTTTGTTGATTTAAACCACTGGATCCTGTAAGCTTCAATTCATTTTTACCACTTATTTACTGTTAAAAAGTTATCTGTTGAGAGAGACTTCTACTTACCTCTCTAAGGCTCAGGTACAAGCAGTCCCAGGCGACTGTGCAGAATTACAGCTGAGGCGTTCAAGGACACTGGGGGACTGAAGGTGAGGGACGTTGTAGATCATGGCTAGCATTACTGTCTTTTAAGAGGCTGTAGGAGGCTAATGTAAGCTATTGAAGCTACTGCAACCATATGAAAGTAGAAAAAGGCTAACAGGCAGGACAAAGGCACGTGTGCAGGCAGACACTGTGGACAGGTGTGGTGGATCTATCAGACGTTATTTCATTCAATATTGTAGACGTTATCAAACCCTTTTCAATCATTGTAGAGATTAATTTTATTAAGTATTCACTCATTAACTCAAATATTGGATCTATTGTCAAATCAAAGGCTTAATAAACAAACATTATGAATAGTAGATTAGATCAAGTTCAAATAAAGAATTAACTAAATCTCAAACACATTCTATTTCAGTTCTACCTTTAGAAACACATCAAAATTAAGGAACAAATATCAATTATGAAACAAATATAAAATAGAA